>JABSTQ010009241.1:847500-997185 GCA_013358835.2 Ixodes persulcatus
CGGGAAGCTTGTCCGGGGCTTATTTCGGCAACTTCAGATATCGGTTCAGCATCCCTTTAAGGTCGGCTCCTATATCTCACTTCTGACACCATGTTTGTCTGACACCATGTCCATGTTTGTCTGACACCATATTGCTAGTTCAGAAGTAGCGCCATTTTTTGTCGCCTAAAATATCAGATGGAATACAAAACGTCAAACATTGTTGACAAAGCAGAACTCCCGCCTTGGCATTCAGTCAGCACCAAAAACGCGTCGACAACGTCTTCGCCTCGAAAATTAATCAGAAGTTGCCCAGGGAATCGCGTGGGTGACCTCCGCAAAAACTCCCGGTTATACCATTGATAGACCTTATGATAAATTACCCAAGCACTAAGGAGCATGCTGCGAGGGTAGTTACACGCGCTGTACGTACTGGCGTCGGCAGCAGTAACTGTTCTAAAGCAAAACTCGAAAACAGATGGCATCCATGCACGCGCGGTCGGGAACGACTTATTTGGGTTATTTATTTCGAACCTTTGATACGGGAAAGGCCAACGCGTGTGGCGCGTAGACCTACACTCCCAGCATTCTCCCTGACGCCTGGATAATCCAGCAATAGGTGATTTGCACGATCGCTCCCAGCCCCTGACGCTCCAAGGTACGCACGCCAACGCTGCTGAAAGGAAAACTTCCGTTTTCTTTTCCGAAAACATGGATGACGGCAGTCGTTTCTCCTAGACTCAACGACTCCACCACCGGAGCTATCGAAGGACCAAATTTTAGCTGAATTAATTGCGATCTACGCGAAGCGCAAGTTCGTCTGCTTCTTTGGCAGGGGTTGTGGTGACGTCAGAACGCCGAGCTCTGATTGGTTCTGATTGAAGGATAGTAGGTAGACCTCCAAGCAGCTTCAGCAACACCTCCTAGATAACAAAGCCGTAGTACTGAACGAGATGGCGCCATCAGAGAAGGCCAACCCTGGACACCGATTGGAAAGGACTGCTGCGTCAGCGCTCTGCTACGAGTCGAGTTTGAGCCGAACGTTAACGCAATCGTGGCGTCCAATCTGTGACCAGCGTTGGCCTTCTCTGACGACGCCATTACATTGAGCACTACGGCGTTGTTATCTAGGAGGCGTTGACTTCAGAGTGTTTGCCGCTTAGGGAGGGTCGGGGATCCACCTGCGACAGCGTCACACGAGAAGGAGGTGGTATTGAGTCGACACCCCGTTGTGCCGGCACACGTGCGCGCGACAATCCGACCGGACAAACCTGCACGCCCCCGAAGAACGCGACTACCAGTTTGGGGCGGGCTCAGGGAAGCTCATCGTAGGCAGAGTACGGACGAGGCATGGGACCGGAATCGAGAACGGAAGCGAAAATGGCGCGAAACTTCGCAGAATCGTGAGGCGGTGCAGAAGCGACCCAGATTGTGACACTCGTTTGCGCGCTAGCGGAAATACGCTCGGATTTGTTTCTCCCCGCGTAAACAAGGGGAGCGTGCGAAGCCCCAAAATGGCTTCGCAGCCGCGTGTGCAAGGTCGTGTGTGTGACGTGCTGCAAACAACGTCAATCAGGTGCCTCGAATTTCTCCCATGGCTTTACTCCCTGAAGTAAATCCTAATACGTGGCCGGGCTCGAGGCTGATGAATGCTAAATTACACAAGCTCAAGGAGCGTGCACGAGTGTATAGTTACACGCGCTGCGCGTACTGCCTTCTGCAGCAGGAACTGTTCTAAAGTAAAACTTCAAAAAACAAATGGCACTTTGCACGCGCGTTCATCGACGCCTTAATTCGGTTGTTTACTTCGAATATTTAAAGGGGCTATGCAACAATTTTTGTACTTTGCACAAATACCAGCTTAGAACGGATCCCTGACGTTAATGAGCTATGAAACACGCGTTCGTTTTTCACCCCCCGCAATCGAAGTCCCAGAAAAAAATTAAAGAAAAACGAGCAGCGTTCACCCCTCAACTCGCAGTCAGAACAAGTAGCCACGTGAACTGGAGCCGATTACATGCCGCCAATGTTGATCATAGCCACGCGCTGGGGTTGGCAAAGCACAGGACACGCGCTGAGTTCCAGACATTGTTATGGCTCGGCTATTGTCGTCGTTGCAGCGATTGGACACGTGCCCCCTACCCGAATGCTTCTCGAGCTAGTAATTATCACGAGCCCAAATCGAGTGCCCACGCAATGCTCGGGTCCAATCTATGAACCGCATTCAAATATCGTCATTGGAGTGTACTGCTATCCCCACGTTACGTCATCAAATTTTGCAAAGGAAAGATTGAATGGAAATGGTCGGTTTTGTCCTTGAAATTACACCGCAACAAAGGAGTTTCTTGGCCAGTGGCGTTGCGTGCGAGTATCCTTGAGTCCCACCAGTGCCAGTAAGCTCGTGGAAAGCGAAAAACATTCCAATTGAATATCGTTGCACAGCTCCTTTAATACAGATAAGGAGAACGCGTGCAGCGCGTGTACCTACGTTCCCAGCACCCTTTCTGATGCTTGGGTAATTTAGCAAAAAGGTCCATTCATTAAGCACGAGGCGCAGCCGAACCCCGACTAGGCGCTCATGTGGGATCGGTACCCGCGCTCGTTCGAAGTGCGATTGCGTCTTGAAAAATAAAACCAGTCAGTTGTTATTCAGCGTTCGTTTCGTTCAGTCTCTTACGCTTCGTCCGTGTCTAGTCGCGCTGCTTTAAGCTGAATACGTACCAACTAGCCCAATTAACCATTCTGTTTAGTAATAGCACCAACAGGAGTCAACAGGCCGTGCTCTGTCTTTCTCTATTCTGTCAACGAGCCACCTTTGCATTACGAGCACGATGTGCAGGTGGACCCAGCTTCAGACTTCGAAGTGCCGTTGCTTTGGTCCGGGAGAAGCGTGTAGGAGTACTACATACATGTTTAGGAATGGTGAAACTGCAAGCTTTGTTGAAGCGTTGTACTTTGGCACGCTACTCACGCGTAGAAAGGCCTTCGCGATACCGACCTGCCGAAGCCGTCTGCGCCAGACAGCCTTGAGCCGAGAGACGCCCACGCTGCGTCAGCAAGCCCACGCCCTCCCGCGCTGCCGACGTGTGTGGTTGTTCTTTCTTTTTTTTTTTTTTTTTAACACGGAATGTGTTTCTGTGCTTGTTTCCCATAAAAATTTGTCACGTTCGGCTGTAACCCTGGACTGTTACAAATAAAGTTTTATAGTGCATATACGCCCCATTTTAAGACACAAACACAAGACATTCTTGACGTGGATTAAACTTAAGGCCAAGAAAATTCCCGGACCGATTCTATACCGAATAAGCTATAGCAGAGCCCTTCTTTTTCTTCATTGTATGTGTTAACCAACATGGGTAGCACTAAACAAAAAATTATCATTGTTAAAAAAAAAAAATACCTTGACCACTTTGTAGATGGCTTTGGTTAAAATCGCCTCATACCTTCGTTCGCTTCAAGCCTTCAAACATAACTTTTAGTTCAAATTATGATGCTAATAATACCCTAGTTATACTAACGCTTTTAACTGTCATTAAGCCAACGACAGTTGACTCAGTCGCGATCGGCCGGAGTTGCACGGCTACGCCAACTGTCATTGAGCAGCTAACGATCATTGAGTTGAACTGAGCTGGCCTACCTCAGCCACCTCATGATCTACCGCAGGAAAAACTACAAGCGCGAGCTCCTTGCTCTGGAGCAGATTCAATCTCGGTGGAACAAGCTCTCGTGCATTAAGAGAAATTACTGCCAACGCTATGAGCTCGCGCTTCTAGCCTTCGCTGCGGTACAACATGCAACGAAGTATAACTGAGGGCGGTTGGCCCCAGCTAAAGATGGCGGCGTCCGCCATATCGCCGCCCAAAGCCAGCGCCAGCGAAGCACTGACTACTGAGGAGAGAGAGAGAGATAAGTTCTTTATTATGGAGATGTTGGTATTCTTTAAATGACACCCGCTACTCTATAACGAGAAAGAGAGAGAAAATATAGATGAATGAAAGGAAGAACATAAAAGGAAAATAGTAAAGATAAAATACATAAAGTATAACCATAAAAAAAAAACACTTCACAAACAAGTTTAATTACAATTGCGAATAAAACGACCGTTTGGGAGTCGTGCACCGATTTGCTAAATTACATACATAGTCATTCCCGTTGAACTCGACGCACGTTCGCACTTAATATTCATACACCATTCTAGTGTCCTTTAGAAAGTCATGAATTATATTCATTGCTCTGTCTTGTTTTTTACGCGTCGGCCAGGGCCCCAACAACTTGGTCAGAGACAGGGGTCTATCATCTACTATTTGAAGACGAATCTCCATCCGGCGCCTTTCATGTCGAAAGCGTTCACAGTCAAGGAGGATATGTTGTACATGCTGATATGGTTCTCCCCATTCACATCTTGGCGAATCACGGCGTTTAATTTGAAATAAAAAGCTGTTAGTAAAGGCCACTTCAAGTCTGAGTCGATGGATTAATGCGTCGTATTTCCTTTTCATCCCGGTGTGCGGCGGAAGCTCACAATCCAGGTCAATATATGGTAGGAAAGTCTCTGTTGAAGTGTCCTTTAGCCAGCACTGTCGACAACGTAGGTGGCGTAAGTGACGAAGGATGAATTTTGCATCTCCAGAGGTAAAGGATGTCGCTTCCATTGCGTCACCAACGTGAGCTTGAGCTGCCAGGTGATCAGCCTCTTCGTTTCCGGCGATTTGGCAGTGGCTCGGTATCCATTGTAGTCTGACCGTGGAGTCAAGCTTGCGCTAACGTGAGCTGCACCCGATATAGAATGGTCGCCTGGGACGTACGAAGGTGCATCGCCCTGTAATAACTCTAGGGATGATTTTGAGTTCGTTAGAATAACCCAGTTTGATGGTGTAACGAATGTTTCAATGAATGATGATGCTGAAAGTATTGCATGTAGCTCCGCTGACGTCGAGCATGTATGATGTATGAGGTCGGGGGAGGTATTTAGAAAGTATCGTAGAAGCAAATATTGTCGGAAGGCGTATGATTCGGGGCCAGAGCTGCCGCTAGAACGATCCGGCACGTCGCAGAAGCCAAAGCTGAGCGAGGGCGGCCATTGTCATGTCGGTACCGATATGACTTCCGTTATGTCTCTCTTGCTTGAATTCGTGTGAAACGTTCTGATTGTCAGTTTCTCTACTCTAAAAACGAAAGGGAATTGTTCATTTTATTTTGTTTTTACACGTTCATAATGAATAGAAAGTGTGCATATAATTTATTTGCACCGCTATTTAAAAAGAAAACGATAATTTGACATCAGTTTTAAAGTCCAAAAATGTAGCTCCAACCAATATTTGAAAGGCAACCCGACGTTTCAAAACCAACTCGGTTTCTTCTTCAGGGGTGACTGAAGGCACGCGGGACAGCAGCAGCTCCTTACGTCTTCGTCTTCAAAAAAGAAAAGAAAAGGAAAAGAAATTAAACAAGGAGAAATTAGGAAATTTAAAAAATTGTAAAATAACTTTTTAGTTGTGGAGACAGTCACCTCTTCAGCTTTTTCGTCAGGTCACGGAGGCCATGTGCGTACACAGAGGGCAAAGTTTTTCCGACGAGGGGCTCCCCTCGTCGGAAACACGTCGACCCATGTAGAAAATGCTAGCTACTTTGTGGAACACGCCTCGCAAATAAATCTCAGCGACGATTACACCAAGGTGTCTTTCGACGTGGTGTCCCTCTTCACAAGTGTCCCAGTTACTCTAGACAGCACCTTGACCACAAGAACAAACCTTACTGTGGATGAACTGTGCCGTCTGCTCGAGTTTTGTCTCGGCAGCACACACTTCACCTTCAAAGGGGAGCTTTTCAAACAGGTCAGTGGCACTGCAATGGGTGCGGCCATTTCGGTCACAACGGCGAACTTCACGATGGAAACCATCGAGCAAAAAGCGCTGAGGTCTTTCCCCAACAGCCTCAAAGTATTCATGCGCTATGTGGATGATTGTTTCTGCATTCTCAAGAAACTGGACGTGACGAATATTTTGGCACACCTCAACTCTATCGAGTCGGCCATTCAATTTACCGTGGAATGTGAGACGGATGGCACCTTGCCGTTCCTTGATGTGCTGGTGAACCGACGAGGGCAAGATCTGACGTTTACGGTGTACCGAAAACCAACACATACCGGACGCTACCTCGATTTTGACTCCAACCATCCAACGAGTCATAAGGCCTCAGTGGTTTCGACCCTCCTGCGTAGGGCAACGACTATCTGCTCGTCGGAAACCGATAAAAAGAAGGAGAAGAGACCATAATTGAAGGCCCAAAGAAAAATGGCTACTCTCGTAGCTTCATTGAGCGCATCGCGCGACGCCAAGGTCTCGCCGCGCGCATTAGCGTTCCCTACGTAAAGAGAACCAGCGAAGCGCTCGCACGAGAACTGGGAAAGGAAGGTATTCTGGTGGCCCACAAGCCCACGTCCACACTGCGAATGTCTATGCCAATGCCGAAATATCATCTACCAAAAGAAAGAGCACAGGGCGTGGTTTACATCATTCCTTGCGAAGAGTGCCCCGCAACCTAAATCGGCGAGACGAAGAACTTTCCCGAGCGTATCCGCCAACACAAGAACGACGTGCGGAAGCTTGACAGTGAGCGCAGCGCCATCGCCGAACATTGCGATACCCTAGACCATCGCATTGACTTCGCGAACGCGCACGTGGTGGACACAGAGCCCAATTTGCGAAGAAGACTTTTCTTGGAATCCTGGAAAATCCAGCATACGCCAGGAAACGTGAACAGGTTTTTGGGCGCTTTGCCCACTGTGTACGCACATGGCCTGTGTGTCCTGACGAAAAAGCTGAAGAGATGATTGTCTCCATAACTAAAAATGTATTTTACAATTTTTTTAAATTTTCTAATTTCTCCTTTTTTAATTTTTTTTTTCCTTTTCTTTTCTTTTTTGAAGACGAAGAGGTTAGGAGCTGCTGCTGTCCCGCGTGCCTTCAGTCACCCCTGAAGAAGAAACCGAGTTGGTTTTGAAACGTCGGGTTGCCTTTGAAATATTGGTTGGAGCTAGATTTTCGGACTTTAACTCTCACCCAAACAGGCAGATTTCTGCCGAATATGTTTACTTTCAAGACATCAGTTTTTGTTTCGTTTCGGTTGCGAGCGCTAGTGTAACTAGGGTATAAGTTGTACACACTTGATCTTAGCGACAAGTTGAACTACACAGTTCTTTCGCATCACACTCTGCATTCATCATTGCAATTCGAGATATTCAAATACTTAACAGTCATAAAGGAAGTAACATGTCATACGGCACACAGTTTTCCTTTTGAACATTAAAGGGGTACTGAGTCTAGCGCCTTTTTTTGATGTCTAAATGTCAACTGTGTTGTGGCAACACCACGACACCAATTTTTTCTTCGAAAAGACACTAAAACTTTGCCTAAAACTAATAAAATCATTACCAAATGGTGCATGTTCCAAAAGCTTCTTGGATTGTAACTACTTGGAATGTCGCACCAAAAAGCAGCGCCGCCCCGTGCGTGAACTAATTCACCTCTCCGACACGAGGGAAGAGGAAGTAGTGAATAAAGGGATTTTTGCGTACCTGACTCCATGTTGAAAGCTTGCCCTTTTCCCACATCGAACATGGTGCCAGAAGTGGGATCGGGATACTACCGGTTTTAACCCGTCAGCTCGCGAAGCAGCCGGCTCCTCTTCAGACGCCGAAGCGACCGCTAAAGCATCTGCTACAGAGAATATCTCGGGTCAACCTCAAGGTACGAAATCGCACATCAGGAGACCTACGTTGCGCTTTTTGGACTCCCACGGTGACTAGGGAAAAGGAAGTGGCGTCAACAACGCAAAAAACGCAGATTGTATGTTTCTTCTGCGTAAATTCGTCATCTGCGACTCTCAATAATCAACATCCAATCTCCGTTTGCTGCGTTGTTGACGGTCACTTCCTACTCCATAGTCGCCGTGGGAGTCCAAAAAGCGCAACATAGGTCTTCTGGTACGCCATGGCATCGTTCCAGATAGATCCACCTGAGCCCTTTACCTTCGCCACTCCAAATGAATGGCCGTCACGGAAGAAACGTTTTCCTCAGTACCGCACAGCCTCTGGATTGCAAGCTGCAGCCGAAGAAAGACAAGTTGGCATGCTCGTCTATTTCATGGGCACTCAAGCGGAAGAGATCTCCAACACTTTCAAGCTGAGTTCAGAAAACGCCAAGAAGTTCAATGTCGTGTTAGGCCACTAAGAAGCCTACTTCTTTGCAAAGCTCAACATAATCTATGAAAGAGCACGATTCAACACCCGAACACAAGGAGAGAGTGAATCAGTGGAGGAATTTTCAACGGCCCTGCACACGTTCGCCGACACGTGGAACTTCGGGGAACTCAGAGGAGTACTAATCAGAGACCGCTTGGTAGTAGGCCTGCAGGACAAGAAAGTTTCAGAAAACATACAGTTGGACTCGTCGTTAGACTTGATGAAGGCGCTCATGATTGCCCGCCAACATGAAACAGTCCAACAACAGAAAGAGCTTTATTCCACAGAAAGCACAGAGTCAGTACACCAGGTTCACACTAGCAGATCATTTACAGTGCCACAAAAGGCTGCGGTCGCTTGGGATAGGACGTTGTCAAAACGTCACCAGAATGACGCCAAAACTCCAGAACGATCCTGTACCTGGTGCGGACACGAAAGACACTCTCGGGCAAGTTCTCCAGCAAAAGACGCGGTGTGCCGAGGTTGTGTAAAAAGAGGACACTTTATGACGGTTCGTCAGTCGACGTCTTCTCTCAGGAATGTCACCGAGCAAGGAGAAGGATTTTTCTCAAAAGGACATTTGATGATGCCCTCAGGTCCAGATAACCAAACAAGAAGGGACGGTCAAGAGCCAGGATTCCTCGGCACAACGTCAAACTCACAAACTTCAAAGTGGGAACTAATGTCACTGGTTGAGAACCAACCAGTGCTATTCAAGATAGACACCGGGGCAGATGAGACAGTGATCCCCAAAGACCTTTTTAGGAGTCTCTTCAAAGACGCTACTCTAAACCCGCCGAGGCGCCAGCTTCAGGGGCCCGACGGAAGACGAGTTCACGTTCTGGGCATCGCAAACCTGGACCTCTCGTTCAAAAACTAAAGGAAGGAAGAGGAAGTTTACGTTCTCCAAGGCCTCAAAACACCGCTTCTTGGAAGGCCAGCTATAGAAAAGATCAAGGTTCTCCCTGAGATCTGCCAGGTGCGGAGCCTCTGCCCCAAGGAGGAGTTTCCCTGTTGTTTTTAAGGGCTTGGCACTATGAAAGGAGACTACGAGGTCAAGCTAGCACCTGATGCAACGCCCTTTGTCCGGATATCACCTTGCAGGGTCCCCCTGCCTCTTTATAACAAGGCAAATATGAAGCTGAAGAGCATGCAACAACTGGGAGTAATTTCAAGTGACAGAACCAGTGGCTTGGTGTGCACCGGTGGTAGCGATTCCTAAGCCCTCGGGAGCCATACGTATCTGCGTTGACTTTACGCAACTGAACAAGTACGTCTAGAGGGAATGGCATCCGATTCCATCAGTGGAACACACTTTGGGAATGCTCCAGAAAGCAACCGTTTTCTCGAAGATTGACGCTAACTCAGGGTTTTGGCAAATACCTTTAAGCGAGGACAGTAAAACCCTGACTACATTCATAAAACCTTTTGGCAGGTTGTGTTTTAACAGGGTACCGTCTGGAATTTCTTCGGCGCTAGAAACTTTTCAAAGGAGGTTGGCTGATGTTCTTTTAAGATAGAAGGAGTAGCATGCCATATGGGCGACGTCCTAATCTGGGGGTCCACACAAGATCAACGCGATGGTCGTCTAAGAGCAAAACAGGAGCGTCTCACTCAAGCTGGGATCACGCTAAACAAAGAGAAATGTCTCTTCAGCGTTACGAAGATCTCCGTTTTAGGGCACCTGATCGAGAACAATCTGGTTCTTCTGGATCCAGCAAAGCTGTCTGCTATTCTGCAGATGGCAAGTCCCACATGAAAAAAGGAGTTACGCCGCATCATGAGAATGGCTACGTATCTTGCACGTTTTGTATCCAATGGTGCACAGGTCTTAGAACCACTGCCATCGATATGTTAAGCACAAAACATGATTTTAGTGGAACCAACCTCAACAGCTTGCATTTGACCAGTGGAAAGCTATGCTTTCTTCAGACCCAGTATTGGGTATCTACGATCCAAACAAAGAAACCGTCGTAAGTGCAGACGCATCAGCATATGGACTAGGTGCAGTATTGCGCCAGGAGGTAAGAACAACGGTTCAAGGTAATTGCCTACGCGTCAAGGGATATGACAGAGACCGAACGTCGAAACGCACAGATAGAAAAAGAAGGCTTGGTACTCGTGTGGGCCAGCGAAAAGTTTCGAGACTACCTCGTAGGAAGAGTCTTCACTCTTGAAACTGATCACAAGCCTCTCATCTCACTTTTTGGGTACAAAGCACTCGATGACTTGACACCAAGGATACAGAGAATGCGCATGCGACTCATGCGTTTCACTTATGCTATCACCTATGTCCCCGGCAAGGATTTAACGGCAGCCGACGCTCTGTCAGGTTCTCCTATCTCACAATCGGTGCCTTTCGACCTCGAAAATAAGATTGATGGCTACATAAAACATCGTCTCTGTAGCGTTGCAAGTGTGCTGAACAAACAGAGTGCTACCGCGGCGGACAGAATAAAAATAGGGTAGCCATTCCCATTCACTGGCTTTATTCTACTTCCTCTTCTTCGTCCCCGCCGCTATAAACGGTGGTCACGCGCAAACATAAAATCTACATCACTACATCACTTCCCCCGAGAAGCAAAGAAATGAACAGAGCGAAACGCTTTTCAGGAGCAGACGTAGTCCCTGAGTCTTGTAGGAGGGTACCTTGTACGGACCGGTCGTGCTGTTCCTGATAGATCAGGGCCAGGGGCTTCAACGAATCGCTGGTTTCTTTCGTCCTCCTCCACGTCCAGCTGTTGTTCAACTTCCGGAGTCGGACGTCGTCCTTCACTGGATCTTTGAGCTTCGTTGGGTTGCAGGTCTCGTCTCTCCCCCACGTCGATGTGTTGTTCAGCTTCCTGGTTAGGGTGGGTATGACGCGTATTCATGGCGTTTTCTAACTCAGCATCATCCGCATTGATCATTTCATTATGTGCTCTGAGCTTCGCACTCGTGGGGAGAAGTTTGAAAAAACTTGAGTTTCTTGTGATCATTTTCTGATCTCTCTGAGCAGTTACCTGTGTCCCTTTGATTTCGATCACTTTGTATGGCTGCGGGTCATAAGGAGGAGTGAGCTTGTTCGACGGAGGCTGTCTGCACAGTACCCGATCTCCGACTTCGAGGTTGTGGGGTCTCGCATGTCTGTGTTCATCTGCGTAAATCTTGTGTTTCTTTCGATTTTCGTAATCCGTGTGTTGCCATGCCTGTGGCACGTTGTTAGTGTCTGCGGAATCGGGAAGGAGGTAGCCCATAGGTCTTCCAAAGAGTAGTTCGAAGGGCGTTTTCCCTGTCGTTGAGTGAGGTGTCGCCCTATAGGCCATTAGAAATTTGCTCAATTCGGAAGTCCACGTAGAGTTTTCCAACGTTGTCGTCTGTAGAAACCGTTTAAGTGTGCGCATGAATCGTTCGACCTCACCGTTCGCTTGCGGCCAGCAAGGCGTGATGCGCTGATGGCGAAATCCTAGCGAGTCAGCGAAGCTTTTGAAGTCAAGGCTTTGGAATGGAGGCCCGTTATCCGTCTTGACAACCCTAGGAATCCCGAAAGTACTGAAGATCTTCATAAGGTTGGCGATGACAGTTGGGGCCGCTAACGATGATAATACCGCCACGAGGGGGTAGCGTGACGTATCATCCATTAGGACCATTATGTATTTGCCGTTAAGGAAAGGCCCCGCGAAGTCAAGTAAGAGCGACTCCCAAGGTTGATTTGGCTTCGATGGAATCGCGACGGGGTCAGAGTGTTGATGTTGGATGGTTGCCTGACATGCCATACAGTTTTTAAGAGTAGTTTGTACCATGCTGTCTAGGTGGGGAAACCATACTTTTCGCTTCATGAGCGCTTTCGTTTTGGAGATGCCCTGGTGCCCAATGTGAGCGAGACATATCGCCTGTTGCTGGAGAGCGGCAGGTAGAACGAGGCAATTTCCTTTCAGTAGTAGGCCGCTGTCCGTCAGGGAGAGCTCGTGCTGTACGGATATAAACTCTCTGAGTGCTGGGTCGTTCCACCTGGCAGGATTGCTGAGGGCAGCGATCACCTTTTGGATATGAGGGTCGTTTAGAGTGGCGGCAGCTACTTCTGCGCGAGTCATGGCTTTGGGAATGTTGTGGTGGGCGATGAAGTTGACATATGCATTAGTGCTATGAGCCAGGCGGGTATCAGCAGGAGAGCTCGGCATGGGGTGGCGAGACAGGTAATCCGAGGGGTTGTTGATTCCACACGTGTGCTCCACTCTGAAGTTGTATTGTTGGATTCTCAACACGAGGCGTTCAATTCGTGCAGACGGACACGCCCGTGGGTTGGTGAGGATGGAGACAAGGGGTTTGTGGTCTGTGCGAATGAGAAAGTTGTTACCGTAAAGATACAGATGAAAATGCTCTGTCCCCCAGACAACTGCAAGCAATTCACGTTCAATCTGAGAGTACCGTGCTTCAGTGGGCGTCAAAGCCCGACTAGCATATGCGACAATCTCGGTGTTGTTGCCTTCCTTCTGTGCTAGGATGGCACCAAGGCCAACAGGCGACGCGTCGACTGTGAGAATTATTTCTTTTGTACCATCAAAAAAGACAAGGTTGGGGATCTCGGACAGCTTTTCTTTCAGCGTATCCAAAGCACCTTGCTCTTCTGGTCCCCACACCCACTTGGTGTTCTTTTTTGTGAGAAGCCGAAGAGGGTATGTTATATCAGCAAGGTTAGGTAGGAAGCGTCCGCTGTAATTTACTGTACCAAGCAGACTTCGAACTTCATGAGCATTGGCAGGGGCCGGCATTTTTTTTAGTGCTGCAATCTTCTGGGGGTCTGTTCTGATTCCAGAAGCAGAGAAAATGTGTCCGAAAAAACAGAGTTCTTTCTGTGCGAAGAGACATTTTTTTGGATTAACTGTGAGGCCGTTCTCTGTCAACCTTTCGAGAGTTGCCTGGAGAGCCTGATCATGCTCATCCTTTGTCTTGCCAAACACAAGTATATCATCACTGATGTTGAGGACGTGAGGTATGCCGTTGAGTACTTGACGGATGGTTTCCTGGAAAACCTCGGCAGCTGCATTAATTCCAAACATAAGTCGTTTGTAGCGGTACAGTTTGTTGTGTGCTGCAAATGTTGTGATTGTTCTTGATTCATTATCAAGTTCTAGTTGGTGGTACCCATCTTTTAGATCAAGCTTGGTGAAGAGTGTTGATCCGTTCAGCGCTGTGATCACGTCGTCGATGGTAGGGCAGACGTGCCTCTCGCGAAGAATGGCCCTATTCGCACATTTCATGTCGATGCATAGGCGAATGTCCTCTGGATTGTGCGGCTTTGGCACAATTACGACTGGAGATACCCATGGAGTAGGTCCGGTTGCTTCTTCGATGATATCAAGGGCCAAGAGCTGGCTTATCTTTTCTTCTACTTTGCTTCGGACTGCAAAAGGGATTCTGCGATGGGGCTGAGCAACCGGGGCAATGGCTTTGTCAATGTGGAGGTGTACTTGGAGATTTTTTAGTTTGCCTACACCCGCACACAACTCAGGAAAAGCAGCGAGTGGGGTCTCGAGCAAGCTTGGAGGCACTTCTCCATTCGAGCGTGCATCTTTTTGTGAGGGTCCTTGGATGGCGTAAGTAATTTTGATGAGGCCCAGTCTATTTGCAGCAGCGAAGCTCAGCAGTGACTTCACGGTTCCCTCTATTATGAATAAGTCTTCTGTTGTGTCGCTGTCCCTGAACTTCAGCGTGACATTGAGCTTTCCTTTGATTGGTAGCGGAGCATCCGATCCATACGCGTAAATACGCGTGTCTGCTTGTTGGAGTTTTGTGAGTGCTCCAAGCTTGTTAAGGGTAGAGGTTCCAATGACCGATACTGAAGCACCTGTGTCAATAAGGAATGTTACAGGGGTGTTGTTGACCTGCAAATGAACCTCTGGGAGGTTTTGGTGAGATATTTGTGATATAGTTCCGACAGCATAAACGCTCTCGTCGGAGTCAGAATCATGAGAAATCTGGAAGATAGGCTTGTGTGCTGATTGGCACACCTTGCCATAGTGTCCTTTTCTGCCACATGCCTTGCAAGAGGCAGATTTGGCGGGGCAGTTTACTTGTCCGCCCTCGTGGGGCCAGTGAGCACCACAGTGGAAACACTGGGGAGGCGAGACGTGGGTGTGTTGTTGTGCGCCGCCTCCATATTTCAGATGGGAAGAGAAGTAGCGAGGTTTTTGGGCCTTTCTGGATGTGCCTGCATGGTCGTAGCGAGGCTGACTAGAGATTGCTTGAACCGTGGTGGTTGTTGACGATCCTTCCATGGCAGTCGTTGCTCGGTTGACATCCTCGAGGAGTCGAGCCTGATTCAAAAGTGATGGAAGGTTAAGGTCTTGCCTGAGGGCTACTCGTCGTAGGCGTGAAGATGTCGTTGCAAATATGATCTGGTTCTTGATTTCCTCGTCGGCGTTTGCGAAACCGCAATTGCGGGCAAGCAGTCGAAGCCGGATCGAGAATTGGCCGACAGATTCGCCCTCGAGTTGCTTTGCCTGACGAAATTGAAAGATCTCGAATGTGGTGTTCATGCGAGGATTGAAGTATGCGTCAAGTTTGTCTTTAAGATGTTGGTATGTGTTTCTGGCCGTTACTGAAGGTGTATCAGCATCTGGCGTCGTACTTGATGTGGGACCACTCTGCTGGTCAGGAAGAGTCTCGGAGAGTTCATGGACACGTTCCCCCGCATAGTGGAGTAGGAGAGAGCGCTTGCGTGCGTCATTCTTCACATCGAAAGCGATGAGGAAGTTTTCAAAGCGAGTGATCCACTTTCGCCATTCGGTGCCGATATTAGTTGGGTCCGTGGCATCCAAGTCAAAAGGGGGCAGTGAGGTTGGAATCAGGGTCATCGTTAGTGGAGAACAGTAGGCTTGGCTGTGAAGCTAGCGCCTTATGATATTAGCCCCGTGCGCGACCGAAAGCGTCGCTGTGGTCGGCCTTCCACGATTGGCCGAACGCTGACTATGACGTCGGAAAGGGGATTTATCATCGACGGAAATAAGAGGAATGAAAGAACTTTAATTTTGACGGTGTTGGGAGTGTTCCTTTGAGAGCGCAATGATTTCAAGCTTCCACCATGCTAATAACAAACACCATCGAACTTGTTGTTTGCAAGGTAATGACGTCACAAGGGGGAACCACAGGAGGGCGCCACCAAAACATCTCGCCGCTAATAGCGGCGGCGCGCTGCGAGGTCATGGAGGGTGGACACTTGCCAGAACAGTAGCTGAAGACTGCCTAACACATCCTCGTCGCCAATGTAGCGTTGCAAGTGTGCTGAACAAACAGAGTGCTACCGCGGCGGACAGAATAAAAATAGGGTAGCCATTCCCATTCACTGGCTTTATTCTACTTCCTCTTCTTCGTCCCCGCCGCTATAAACGGTGGTCACGCGCAAACATAAAATCTACATCACTACAGTCTCCTCTATGCCGTTGACATCATACAGTGTTCAACAAGTCGCCAGGGAACAGCAGAAAGACGGAGTATGCGCACGGCTTCGTGAACTCATTCTAACAGGGTGGCCAAGATGAAGAGATCTGGAGCAAGAACTCAAACCTTATTGGGAAGATAAAGACGACATCTTGCTCGTTGACGACGTAATGGTTTGTACCTCAAGAGTGATAATCCCTGAGAACACGCGCGACACAGTCCTTCACCAACTTCATGAAGGTCATTTCGGGATAGACAAATGCGAAGGACGAGCAATGGATTCTGTTTGGTGGCCTGGAATAGACCCTTTCCGAAATTCAGTCCGGCCACTTTGATCACTATCATCATCTGCGGAACGGCACCTGTGCCATACCAATGGCGGCCTTCTAGTGACTGATAAAGGAAGACGTTGAAGATGCTCCTAAGCGGATTTTGCGAGGCCTGTACATTCGGGAGGTCAGTACGACTCGACGTAGGAATGGAACACAAGAGCTACGTAAGCGTTTATTTCTAATAACTCAGATTAAGTCAATTTGTGGGCGGCACACAATCGGCTTTAAAGCACCTTGGTGTATAGAATTTTCTTGAGGCGTCGGTGAGCTTTGTTCTCACTGCAGGTTCTTGGTCACCATCGAACTGAAAGTGATCGAGAAAGAACTCACACTGAACAATTCCTCGCGTGCCGTTGACTTGCGAAAGTGACGGTGCCGATACAAGTTCATTTCCGCCATTGATATGGCAAAACCTAAACCGCTTTACAAACCACCAGATGGCACTGAATTTCGGAAAGGGTCTATTGACTCTAATATTGAGCGACTCATCAAAAGCTGTCACATGTGCCTCAAACAGAGCGTCAACCGCAAAATGGCTCTTTTGCAAACAGAATTCTCACAGTGTCCCTGAGAAAGAATAGCGATGGATTTGTTCTTGTGGGACGGAGCCTGGAGGCTAATCATAACTGACTATTTCTCACGGAACCCAGAACTCGTCCGCCTTGGTGATCTCATCGGGAACTGTGAACACCCGCTGCAAGTCTATTTTTGCGAGGCATGGGATACCGGACGTGGTGGTATCCGACAACGGACCCCAGTTCGCTAATCCCAAATTTGAAGAATTCGCAAAGGATTCTGGTTTTCGCCATATCACTTTCAGTCCAAGGTACCCTCAACGCAACGGAATGGCAGAAGCTGCGGTCAAGATAATAAAGTCGTCTCTGAAGAAAACGGAAGACCCGTGCAAGACCCTACTCGCTTACAGAACCATTGAAAAATGGATACAGCCCGGCAGAACTTCTGACGGGCAGGAGGTTGCGAATAACTGTTCCAGTCTTGTCTATAGGAAGTATTCACTGGCGGCCATAGCTGTGTGCACGACTTCTGAGCGCGTGCTAATGGCGAGCTTCCCCAGTTCTTTTGTAACATGCATTTCGCACCCTCAAGATTACCGGTCTTAGCAGCCTATTAATGTGGGCTCGTTCAGAGCATGCGCTCTAGACATCACCCACAAATATGGCGCCCAGTGAATACTCCTTATACTCTATTTCACCTTATGATGTACCGCAGGGAAGGCTACAAGTGCGAGCTTTTTGCTCTATAGGCACGTCTCGGCCGCACAAGCTCTCGTGACCTAAGGGCTGCTGTCAACGCTATGAGCTCGCGCTTCTAGCCTTCGCTGCGGTACAACATAAGGTGAAACGGAGTATAGCCGCCTCGTTCTCTGCCTCCCAGATCTCAACAACGTAAGAAAATTTGAAAGAACTCAGCGACGAAAACAAAAAGAAGACTTCGACCGCCGGCATGGCGTCCGAGACTTAGTCGACTAGGACGAGGGAACTCACGTGTGGGTAGTCGACCTGCAACGACAAAGAATCGTCCAAAGCAGTGCAAATGAGCCCAGATCATACTGGATCGACACTGACGCCGGAGACTCTATTCGCAGAAACAGAACACACCTGATTCCCTTACTAAGTCAGGCTTCTAGACCAGGAGTACAGGTACCCGAGAATGTGCAAAAAGACGATGCTGATTTTGACCAGAGCCTGGGCCTTATTGCGCCGATAGCAGCCACGCTCACACAAAAAGTGGAAGATGTGTTCGAGTACGAAAGAGGTATCAAGAACAAGGGACGATGCAGGTCTAAGACTTAGATGGGGAAAGGTGTGATTGTTTGTTTGTGTGAGGCTTAGTAGGAAGGATGTATGATTGTTTGTTGGTGTGAGACTTAGTAGGGGAGATGTGTGAGGTAATTCACCTCTCGTGCCGGTTTGGCCGACAGGAGGGAAGAGGAAGAAGTGAAGAAAGGGCTTTTTGCGTGCCTGACTCCAAGTTGAAAGCTTGCCCTTTTCTCACACCGCTGAAGTACGGCGTTGAGCTCCGAGCGCGCGTAGGCTCGCAGGGGGCGCCACTGAGCAGCAAGTGAATGCCACGTGATACCTGGAATGCGAGGATACCAGGTTTGTTTACATCACGCGCGCCATAGCGGTACGGCGTGATCGCTTGCTTTTGGACGTGGCGTGGTGGTACCTTATTGTTCTGTCATTGGTGGCACAACGTACGCGGCCGAAAAAGGTCTAAGTTTCCATCCATATACAAGAGAGAAACAACTGGGGATGAATATATATGTGGTATTAAAACAGGAAAAAAGGTGTAGGCGAGTGCCATTGTGTTCTCAAACCACTTAGCAGATGCTTTCACGACAAATCGTTTTCTATTTTGTATTATACTTTGCTATTATTTTAAGAAACTTCAGTTCTACAGAGTCAGCGGTGTTGCGTTATTATTATTTAAAAACAATCTCGCGTCCAGAACTCAGTATGTAACCATAAACGGAGTGAAGTCAGTCCTTCAACACATCAGATATGGAGTTCCCGAGGGATCTATTCTTGGACCTATACTATTTTTGTTATATATCAACGACATTGTAAACATACATGGTAGTTCGAATTTAGTATTATATGCAGATTATACAAATATTTTCTTTTCCGGTGTAGACATACATGATCTCTTTGGAAGGGCAAACAAATGGATGAGGGGGTTAGACATGTGGCTTAAATCAAATAAACTTTATTTAAACGTAGACAAAACTAAGTACTTACTATTTAAACCGAAAGAAATGACATTACCGTCATATTTTAAATTAGAATTCCAGGACTCTTTCATTCAGCTGTCTTCTACAATTCGATTCTTGGGAGTTCTATTCCACGAAAACTTATCATGGACACCCCGTATTGATTCGCTCATAGGAAATCTTTGTCGAGCTGTTGGTCTTTCGAATAGATTAAGATATTATCTCCCCCAAAAAGCTAAACGTCAAATTTATTTCGCCCTCATACACTCCCGCATAAGTAATTGTCTATTAGTGTGGTCAAGTACGTCCCAAACAAACTTAGATCGTCTCTTATCTATACAAAAGCGAGCATTACGAGCAATTAGAAACATAGAATTTTTTAGGAATGCCACACCATACTTTAGAGCATACCAAATATTAAACTTAAGAGAGACCGGCAAAAATGAATCCGGGATAAAGATAATATGACAAAACGATTTCCCCTAGAGGCTTCCATATGGTTTTTTGTTTTGTTTTTTTTTTTCTAATTTTTATTGGGTATAATGGTTTGTTTTCGTGTTTTTTTTTTATTCAAGTTAGGCTTTTAAACTGTGTGGCTCTTCAGAATGCAACATTTTTTTACATTAACTCTGTAAAGACTCCTAGTCTTTATACTTTATTTGCTACAGCATTCACTTCTTTACTGTAATTGCCCAAATAATAAACGTGGTGCTACTGATCCTCGCTAGTGAAGCTCATAGACTTGAGACCCCAACCATTTCCCTTCGCCGGTACAAGGAAGCATGGTGATTTATGCGGAATTTCTGCACACAAGATCAACTCTGCACAAACTTCAACGAGTCAATAGTCCTGATTGCCTACACTGTGGAACCCTAGAGGACACTGAACACGTGCTACTAGTATTCACAGAATACGAAGAAAAGCGTAAAACATTGTTTCAGCGCTACACTTTAAATGGACTTCTCTCCTCCAAGACTCGGGAACTTCTCATCCCAGAAGCCCCACTTCGGCTAGCCCAGAGAGCTTACAAAGACCTCTTGGACTTTTTGAGTGAGACTGGTTTGGCGGACCGTCTTTAACCAAATACCGCGCACCGCAAACAACAAGGTTGTAAAATCGAAACCTACACTTGTGCCAAAGCCAAATCACATTATTGGACTGGTTCAAAATTTCCACACTATCTCTTTTAGCCACCTACGGCTCCTCCCCCTTCCCCAAGCCGGGTAACCACTCGCCCCGTACAGGAGCAACTCCACCTAGAGGAGAAGGCCAGAACACGCCTCAAGTGACGTCACGGCAGCAGGCTGACGTGCGCCGCGCTATAAGCTGAGCTGAAGGCTTCGCGCGTAGATTTTACGTCGTAGAAACGCGGGTTTTCGCACTATTTATTTTTTATGAGCTAACATGAGAGCTGTGAACGCCGAGTGATTTAAAGAACCAATTTTAGAACGCAGGAAAATTATTATAACCTACAATTATCGTAGTAAAATACAAGAAAGTGATATCTTTAGACAGATGTGTTCTTTTTTTAAGCGATAAACAGGGTGGTGTAATTGTCTCTGAACGACATGGGAGTTGTATAAAAGAAGAATCCATGTGAAATGGCAATAATAGAAGTAATGGGACCAGATAAAATGAACTACAGTAACAATCGGATAAATGATGCAGAGGTATTCATTTAATTTCATTTCATTTTATTCACCTCAAAGGCATCTGAAGACGCATTACATGAGGGGGACTCAAAAATAACAGACAAAAAAGTAATTGAACATAAGAAATAGACACCAACAAAAAAAATCTCACACACACACAAAAAAAAAACGCTTATTAGCATGTTATTGTTATGATGCAGTTTACAAATCAAGGTTCAGTTAAACAAATTAATGCACTTCTTTTTAAAAGAAATGGGATATCTCTCAGTTGCAATATAGTCAGGTGGTTTGTTCCAGTCAGTGCTGCAAAGTACTAAGGAGAAAAAGAGGAAAGTGTAAGTATGGCACTGAAATGGTTCCATCTTGCAGGAATTATCTAATATGGATTATGTAAAATTGGCAGCCCAGCACTAAGTAAATTGAAAATCGGAATCTGAGTAATATACAGCTTGAATAAAACACAATCGGGCTATTTTTCGTCTTCTTTCTATATTAGGAAGATTTATGCTAGCTTTTAAAGCGGAGACACTAGTTTCCGATGAATGATCACTGCATATAAATCTGGCTGCTTTGTTTCGAAGATTCGAACCTCGAGATTAGGTAGCTTAGGTGTGGATTCCAAATTATGCTTGCATATTCTAATTTTGGGAGGATAAATGTTTTGTATGCGAGTAGTTTTGTTTCAATGGGAGCTAGATCCCTACTGAAAACTCTCAATTGCATGAGAAATTTCTGTGTCCAATAAACACATATGAATCAAATGAGATATATAAGAACATATAAGATCTATATAAGATATATGAGAAACTTGTAAAACGTTTCTTATACGGTTCTTATATATCTTAAATAGTTTTCAATAGTTATTATATATCTTGTATGATTCATGTGTTTGTTGGACACAAGAAATTTCTCACACAAATGGCTTTTTCACAAACCAAGTCTTTTTAGTGCACTATTTGTTATTTGCTCAATCCATGATAATGAGTCTGTAAAATACACGCCCAAATACTTGTACGACAATGAGTGTTCTAGTGGTTGTGAAAGTAATAAGTGCTTGGTTAGTGTTTTAGTGGAGGACTTAATTATGGAGATTTGTTTGCATTTAAGTGTGTTAATGTTCATCTGTCATAGGGAACACCATGATGATACTGTATCTAAATCGTCTTGGACAATATTGTGATCACTATAAGTGTATTAATTTCCTGGTAAATAGCTCAAGCATCAGCGAAAAGTCTAATTATCTATTCAATTGATGATGGTAGGTCAATGACATATATTAGAAACAATAGAGGCCCGAGTACACAACCCTTAAGGACACCTGATGCAACAGCAACGGGACTGAAATTGCCAGACAAGTATAAAAGTAATTAACATTCTAAAATTGTGATGTGCTGGTTTGAAAAATGTATTGCACATATTTTGACAAACTTTTCTTAGACATGTGATAAATCTGTATAGGTTCAGCAATTCAATGAACTCTGCCTGTTCAAATATAGTACTTGTTTTGCAGCAAGCAACCTATCCTATCTAGTTACTACATTGAAAAAACACCTGTAACCTATTTCTTGGCAATTTCATAATGCGAAAACTTTATTTTTGCAAAAAAGTACCGTAATACCCGAGCGTTGCCCCATACGCTGATGTACTTCAGTACCGAGTCTGTTAAACGACACAGTTACGGCGGCTAAATACAAGTTTTGTACACAAACAGAAGTGGGCATGGGAGCTTCATATTCAAAGTTGCTTGCATTTACAATATAAAAGAGAGTCGTAAATAAGAAATTGGTCACCTGTGAACACTGCGAAGCGAGTTGCCTGGTATCTATAAGTTCTGCAAATATCCGTCTTGAAAAAAATTGATACACATGCATCTCAGATGCTGTAGATTTTGTGACACCGAGACACACAATATCTGTGCAGCATGTCGGCATTTACGCTGTAGCAGCACAAGATACCTAAGACACTACTACAGGGACACCGACTATCTGCACACACACACACACACACACACACACACACACACACAGATTCACCGACTTCAAAGAGCAGTTGCCTTTGCATGAGGATGAAGCGCAAGCACGTTGCTGGCCGGACAGGAACTAATTTGTTTAGCGTTGACCCCTTAGCTTTTTTTTAGATTTTGCACTGGCACTTTTCGCATTGTTGTCCTTGCAACAAAGGTTTCTCAGTTGAATGTTTTCACTGCACAGTCCAACACATGCTTCAGCTCAAACTCACAATGGGTTCACCATCACAGGCATCAGACGTACTCTTCCTTGGTCTGAGTTCGCTTCTTGACATCTGTGACAGTTGGCAGCGAGTGTCTTTGATTGCAGAGTTTCAGCTTTCCATTTCTTTTGTTTGGCATTCTTGGCATTAATGCGAACATTCATCTTGCTGCAAAGATGTCACAAGAAAATGCTCGTGCATTTTCTTGTGACAACAACACATGTTTTAAGATGAGCTCACTCGTATGTTAATTTTGACAGTAGTCGAAGTCGGAAGTCTCCTTTTCGGCGAGTAGTTCCATTATGATATGTAACAAGTCGGCACTGGCTGGGCATCACCAATTGGTGAACGACATAGTTGTGTTCTACAGCATTTACACCAGGAAAAACAAGCCCTTCTATAACGAGTTTCATTGCGAGAGCACAGTCTTCCTGTGCGAGCAAACTGTAGCCAACTTGTTTCGTGCTGTCGATGCAAGCCTTGCATTTTTCGCCCCTTAGGTTTTTCAAGGTGGTGTAGACTGCATGGCTGGCCACATAGCCCAGGGCCGGGAGGCCGTGTATTATTTTTTACAGCCCAGGGCCACATTGCAGGTATATCACGTTGCAGGTAGGGCGTCAAGTATCCGCTCGCTTGGGAAGATCTTCCTAGTTTCCATCCTTGCTAGCTGTAGTGATCGTTGACAGAGTGCTCCTCAGCAGCAAATGTGCCTTGTAGACACGTGATATTAGAAGCAAGCCAGTTGACTATACATTCTGAAGCACTCTTCTAAGCTCTCAGTTTTCAGCTTGTCCCATGGAGGCCGTACAGTAGCCCGAGTTCATCAAAGGAGTATTCGGGATGTGTATTTGACCGCTTCTGCAAGAAATAGAACGAAAAAGGAGGAAATCATATTAATTCAAAGAAAGGTAATGTAATCAAAAATGGGTATAAAAATACAAAGAAAAATGGTCTTTTTTTAAAGTGTAGCTGAAGTGGTTCCCTATTTTAGAGAAAACCCTGGCAGTGTTTCGATCTGGTATTTCGGATCACAAACATTAAAATTATTCTTGAATTTGATGTGCCGAATGCGCTATAATAATAATAATAATAATAATAATAATAATAATAATAATAATAATAATAATAATAATATTAGTAATAATGCTTATTGCACGAGCACATAGAACCAGGTACAGAAAATAATAATAATAATTTATAATAATAATAATATGCTCCATAGAGCTTCCTGGTGTGTGTTGGGATTCCTTGGGAAGCCTGAAGGGGCGCCAGCTAAATTGTTAGTATATGGCTCTGGTGTATGGATAAGTAAACTGGTCAATGAACCAGATTCCGGCTTGCGTGCACTCCTAACTACAGCTCAAAGACCCGCTAAAATATAGGTCTTACTAGTTAGTTGTGGCGGATCATTTCTGCGCTCCGATGATGATACACAGAAGCGACACGATGTAATAATTTTTTATTAAATTTTTACATTGATGTGCTGGTTGCAACCGCGATAACCTATCACTTGCATACCTTGCGAAAATCATTCCAATCTGAACTCATAAATCAAGTCATTTTTATTTAGGTCTGCACCAACAAGTAGCGCGAGCATTTGAATATGTTGTTTCCAGGCCACAACCAAATCACTCCCATGTATGCATTCAGCGAAAAGTAAAAACAAGAAACGAAACCACGATTATAAAAATTGAAAAGTTCTCACCCTGCCATGCCGTCAAGGAGCGAGATCTTCCCGTCGATTCGCTGTATAGTCCACGCTTTCGTGGTCATCCTTGCAGAAACTCAAATATGGACACTTTCACATCCAGTTTTCCGCCAAAGCGCGGATAAACAACATCTGTACGGAATGACAGCACCAGCGGACAGCACCGACAATCGAAAAGCAACGTTCACGTTCACACACGAGGCCGCGGTTGTGTTGTATTCCAAAATGTGCTCGATCTCACTCGAGAGTTAACTCCTGACCCTCGGCGTCCAAAAACCTACTCGCTTCTACAGTTGTTCTAGTTCAGGGGTGGCCAAGCTGCGGCTCGCGAGCCGCATGCGGCTCTTCGCGTGTTAAAGTGCGGCTCGCGGCTCCCCCCCCTACCCCCCCCCCCCCTTCCACCTTCCCGCCATCTTCCCGGTCACAGGAGCACTTCCCCAAAAAGAGAAAGGGAACGCGTTTTAAATCGAAAGACAGGTAGCGGTTTGGTAGTTTTGTGGTACTGCTACCTTACTGCTTTGACTCGGATAGATCGAAAGTAGTTAGAGGGGGGGGGGGGGGAGCCAAAAGTTTGCCTATCCCCCCCCCCCCCCCCCCCGCAGCTCTTGGAAGTTTCGTGGTTTTGTTTGCGGCTCCTAAGCAGGGTCAGCCTGGCCACCCCTGTATCTAGTTGATTCCTCCAGCCTCATTGTCGCGTGACCCAACCCGCAGGAGTAACTAAAAAAGTAGGGCTGGGCAATTGATCGATTAACCATCCGATTAATCGATTAAGGCTTTAATCGCGATCAAATTTTTTAACCAGTTAATCGGTTTTTTAATCGGTACTCAAAAGAAGTCCGTTCCCAGCCAGGTGCTATGAGCAAGGTTCAATTCTCGCGCTCGCGAAGCGTCACGTGTTCGAGGATATACATTAAGCCTGGTTCACATGCAGCGATTTTGGCCCTAGAGCGGCGCGATTTCTGCCGTCGCGGCGCTCTGGCCAGCACCAGCGGTTGAGCGGCACGAGCGCCGCGACGGCAGGAATCGCGCCGCTCTAGGGCCAAAATCGCTGCATGTGAACCAGGCTTTACAGTTCTGCCGAGGCCAGACGAACAAGCATGGGCCCGCAAATTGATCCCCGCGCGACCGCGAAACTTCACGTGTTGAGGATCTATTACACATGCTGCCCAGGCAAGACAAACAAGCAGCAAAACAAGCTGGGAAGCTAACAACGCCATGGTTACTTGTTCCAGTTTTTGGCACGTAAAAATGGACGAGTTCACGAATATGAAAGGCAATCTCGCTGGAAAGTTTGGGTTTAAAGTGAACTCCAGCGGTGAAGTGTTTAACTCGAAGGAAGTCCACTGCATCATCTGCAAAAAGCCGTTTTCGTACAGTGGAAGCGTAAGTTCGCTTCAGTATCGCCTACGAGCGAAGCACCCATGCAGGTGCAGCAAGGACCATCCGCCAAAACGCAGACAACAATCAACGCCTAAAAGCCGTCGAAGAAAGGAACGCCACGGACGATCGTTGGGGAGAAAAAGTAAAAAAGGAAAACAAAACGCGACGCCGTGGCGCCTTTTTCTTTTCATTTTTTTGTTTGCACCGCGTCAAGTGTAGAGAGAGAGGGAAAGTAAAAGAGAAAGTGCATTGCAAAGAAGCCAACTGTCAAGGGAAGTCTTACGAGAAGCGCACTACCAGTTCAGCCTACTCATGCCGACGCTCCTTGAAGGGAGAGGGGGAAGCGCTACGGCCTTAGCTCTAGGTGGTGTTGACAGGAGGCCAGCATCTCTCCCGGCTTTCCCTTTCCTTCTTTGGACCTCATAACCAGAAGAAGAAGGTGCTACTGATGATATTGCCGCGCGCGCAGCTGGCCAAGTAGGCAGCGCGCGCGTGGCCTAACGGTTATCGTACCTGCCTCCCACGCGAAAAGCCAGGGTTCGATTCCTCGGAGCGACGTGTCTTTTGTTTATCCCTGCATTTTAGTGTTCTGGCAAATTCGAGAATCCCGGTGCTTGTTCGATGGTGCGAATGTTCTACGCGTTGAACTTTCCTGCGCCGATTATTCCAGAAGCTCACGCGTGTACATACGGGGCTTCACGTAGCGAGCCAGGGTCAGTTTTCGCCCCAGCGTTCGACTCTGCTGTCACGCCGACTTCGACGCCCGTGACGCTCTGCTTTCTTCTGTTCCTTTTTTTTTATTTTTGGGCACAAGTTCGCCCCATTAAACGATTAGTTTCCTCAGTTATTATCGCCTCATCAATTGTCATTCGTGACATTTTGGTGGACGTGCGGGGTATTGCATTCTATGCCCGTTAATCGTACCCCCCCCCCCCCCCCCCCACCCCCGAATACATCCCGGCCAAGCGACGCGCTCAGCCCCGGAAGGCTACGCTTCGTCGAAGACGCCGAAGCCCGAAGAAGCCGTCGTACCAGAGGTCAGTCCCCCGAGCTTGGTCTCTTGCCCGAGAAACGGAAGAACAAGATCCCGACCATGACCACCCCGTCCGTCGTCGTCCTGCCCGTCGCTCCGCGGACACCTGCTCCCTTCCTCGGCGAGACCTACGAGGACGTCGAAGACTGGATCAACCAGTACGAACGCGTGGCTCGCCACAACGGGTGGAGTGACGAACAGCGCCTGCAAAACCTATATTTCTCGCTTGAAGGAACTGCAAGGCGTTGGTTTGAAAACCATGAAGCTTCGTTAAACTCGTAGGACCTTTGCAAGAACGAGCTCACGCGAACATTCGCCAGTCAACACCGAAGGGAGAGGGCCGAAGACCTGCTGCAATCGAGGACCCAGGGCCCCAATGAAAGCGTCACGAGCTTTGTGGAAGACGTGCTTCGCCTGAGCTCCCGCGCCGACCCTTAGGCCACCGAGGGAAAGAAGCTGCGCATTTTGATGCGTGGCGTGAAGGACGACATCTTTGGTGGACTCGTACGCAACCCACCAACGACCGTTCAAGGATTTGTCACGGAGGCGACGAACATCGAGCGTGCTGTGCAGGCCCGAGCCAGCCACTACCAGAGGCTACCCGGCGTCAGCGCGGTTTCGCAGTCCCCTTGCGACCTTGCCCACGGCATCCCAGGCATTCGAGAGCTCATTCGCGAGGTCGTCCGGGAGGAGCTTAAAGGGGCACTGACACCCCAAAGGTCGTATTTTTTTTTATTGTCTAAAACGACGCAAGTTGTAGTCATAGACACGCAGAAAAAACCGCATCGCGAAAAAAAATTTCCCCGCGCGCGCGCGCGCCTTTTTATTTTTGGCGTTTAAATCTCCCGCCTCTACCTCCTCGCTTCTTTTGATCGGTGACGTCAAAAATCAGAAAATTTAGAAGCTTTGTAGGTGAGATTTCTATAACATTTAATAACGGCAATCGTAAAACATGTTTTTTAACGCAATTGCGAACGCACTACGGCCCCTCTTTTTGAAATACCAACAATCAGAGTTCGGTGAGATGTCCCCTCCTAGATGTGTGTCCTCTCTCAGAAAACTTGGCGGTGCTCGAGCAGATATCGGCGAGTTGGGGAAGAAACCGGTTTTTTCCCGCGCGCCAGCTCGCCTGCTCCTCGCATCGGGTCAGCGGAGGTCCGAGAGAAAGTGGAGTCGCAGGAGACCGCAAAATTTGACTGACTGCACTGACGGGGATCGCGCGGGAACTTCAAATTCGGCATTTGGAAATTGTTTTTTTAATTCACAAATACTGAATTCCCCAGTTTCGAATTTTGAGGGTAATGTCCCGGCACCGTTTTCAATCGTTTCGGATAATAAAAAAAAATATGATTTTGACGTGTCAGTGCCCCTTTAAGAAGCTTCTGCCGACTGCTGAGCGCCCGGCCTTAATCTCCATTGCCGAGGTTGTTCGGGACGAGGTTCAGCGAGCGTTCCTTCCGGATGCCCCTGTGACCGTGGCCGCACCCGATGAGCCGACGCTGACCTACGCCGCAGTGGCCCGACGACCGCCGCCATCTGCTCAACATTACCCGGTGGCGCCACGACGTGATCCACCAACTCAGGCGTACCCCCGACGCAACGACGAAGTACGTCAGTACGACCGCCGAGAACATCCGGCGCCAAGAAAAACCGACGTGTGGAGGACAGCGGATCGACGACCCATCTGCTACCACTGCGGGGAGGCCGACCATATCTACCGCCGTTGTCTCTACCGGCAAATGGGCCAGCGTGGGTTCCACCAGAACGACCCACGCCCGAGGTACGGCGAACGCCCTCGCGACATCGAGGAGTACCTCCGACGCTCGCCCTCCCCAGTGTCGTCTCTCCGCCGTGAAGCCCGCTCCCCATCGCCACGACATTCAGCGTCACCAGCGCCACGACCCCGCCGAGAGAGCCTGTCTCCCCTGCGTCGCCGGGAAAACTAAGTGCGGCAACGCCTGGAGGTGACGTTGCCGAAAACGACGAAAGCAAAGAGCCTCCAAGACCGCCGCAGTACTCCCACCCTCCCGACGCCCCCCAGCGTGCCGACGCCCCTGCAACGGTGTCCAACAACCTAAACGTTGTTATCGACGGCCTCGACGCATCGGCACTCGTGGACACCGGGGCAGACTACTCAGTCTTGAGTGGGAGGCTCTCTCGCCGCCTGCGAAAAGTGACAACGCCGTGGGATGGACGTCAAATACGAACCGCCGGAGGGCATCACATCACACCAATCGGGAGATGCACCGCTCGCGTCGAGATCCAGGGTGAGACGTGCCCTGTGAAATTTGTCATTCTACAAGACTCTGCAAGAGACGTCATTCTCGGCATGGACTTTCTGTGTGAATACGGCGCCTTCATCGACCTTGGTGAAAACAGATTGACGCTGCGAACGCCTCTTCCACCTTCAGAGAAACCCCAAACAGCGTCAGCCGCCGTCCGAGTCGCTGCCGACCACGTGAACCTGCCGCCGCGATCAAGTGTTGTCGTACCCGTCGTGACCGATGCAGCTACCTGCGGCGAAGTTGTTCTGGAAGGCAACCTTCAATTGCTCCTAGGAAGAGGAATAGGCGTCGCAAGAGGAGTGACTAAACGTCAGGATGGGCGCACCGAGGTCCTCGTTACAAACTTCCGAAAAGAAACGCAACACCTCACAAAAGGTGCCGCTGTGGGCCACGTCGAGGAACTTTGGAACTCCGCCCAAAATCGCCGCGATTGCTGAAGAATCATCGCCACCTCAGCAAGACACTACGCCGCCAGCGCAGCTTGACATTGACCCCAACCTTCCAGGCCCGAAACGACGGCAGCTGAGTGACCTCCTCGCCGAATACATCGACTGCTTCGCGACGTCGTCGCAGGTCCGCCAAACCACCGTTGCGAAGCATCGCATCGTCACCGAGGACGACGTGCTTCCTGTGCACCGATCACCGTACTGAGTCTCCGTAAAAGAACGGGAGGTCATCCAACAGCAAGTGGAAGAAATGCTGAACGACGACATAATCCAGCCTTCAAGCAGTCCGTGGGCCTCTCCAGTCGTGCTGGTTAGGAAGAAGGACGGAACACTTAGGTTCTGCGTTGACTACCGGCAGCTGAACGCGGTGACGAAGAAAGACGTCTACCCACTTCCCCGCATCGACGACACTCTAGACCGGCTGCGCCACTCTCGATATTTCTCATCGATGGACCTAAAGAGCGGCTACTGGCAGATCGAAGTCGACGAACGGGACTGAGAGAAGACAGCTTTCGTCACGCCGGATGGCCTGTACGAGTTCAAGGTGATGCCTTTCGGCCTATGCACGGCGCCGGCAACATTCCAGCGTGTCATGGACACAGCACTGGCAGGGCTGAAGTGGCAGAGCTGTCTCGTCTACCTTGACGACGTCGTAGTGTTTTCAAGTGACTTCGACGAGCACTTGCGACGACTCCGAGCTGTTCTCCAAGCCATTAAGACCGCCGGACTCACACTCAAGCCGTCAAAGTGCCGGTTCGCCTATGATGAACTGAAGTTCATAGGCCACGGGGTTAGTAACAAATACGTCTGCCGAGACCCCGAGAAGACTCGCGCCGTCGCGGCATTTCCAGCGCCGACAGACAAGAAGGCCGTGCAAAGATTCCTTGGACTTTGCGCCTACTATCGACGCTTTGTTCGGGATCTCGCTAAAATTTCCGCACCGCTCACAAACCTCACGAAGGACGCCGCGAAGTTCGAATGGGCCAAGGAGCAGCAGCAGGCATTCGACGAGCTAAAGCGACGACTGCAGACTCCACCTGTTCTTGGACATTTCGATCAAGATGCGGAAACCGAAATTCACACGGACGCAAGTAACGCTGGACTTGGCGCGGTACTGGTTCAAGTGCAAGAGGACACCGAGCGAGTTATCGCCTACGCAAGTCGGACACTGTCCAAGGCGGAGAAAAATTACTCCACGACTGAGAAAGAATGCCTTGCGGTCGTCTGGGCAATCACGAAGTTTCGTCCTTACTTGTACGGGAGTCCGTTCCGTGTAGTCACGGACCACCACTCGCTCTGCTGGCTTGCGAACCTCAAGGACCCGTCAGAACGCCTCGCTCGATGGAGTCTCCGACTACAAGAGTTCAACATGACAGTGGTCTACAAGTCAGGCCGCAAGCACAGCGACGCCGACTGCCTGTCCAGAGCCCCCGTCGAAACCCCTTCCGGCTGCAGCGACGACAATGACGACGAGTGCTTCTTAGGAGCAGTGAACACCGACGACATGGCACGACGTCAACGGGACGATCCTGAGCTCCGCGCATTAATCGAGCACCTGGAAGGGGGCGGGAGTACCGTGCCACGTGTCTTCTCACGAGTACTGCCGACCTTCGCCATCCGACAAGGTGTACTCTACAAAGAGAACTTCGGGGACAACACACCGTGGTTGCTGGTAATCCCGACCGACCTTCGGGAGGAGATCTTTCAAGCATGTCACGACGACCCTACGTTCGGACACCTCGGTTACAGCCGAACACTGGCCCGTATTCGTGAAAAGTATTACTGGCCAAAGCTCCCCAAAGCCGTCCACCTCTACACCCGATCGTGCCACGAGTGCCAGCGACGTAAGAAACCGCCGACGTAGCCGGCAGGTCTCCTGCAGCCGATTGCTCCCCCGACCGCACCGTTCCAGCCGATCGGAATGGATCGGGGCGATGCACTTTTTAAAGGGGGGAGTAATGCCGCGCGCGCAGCTGGCCAAGTTGGCAGCGCGCGGGTGGCCTAACGGTTATCGTACCTACCTCCCACGCGAAAAGCCAGGGTTCGATTCCTGGGAGCGACGTGTCTTTTTTTTTTATCCCTGCATTTTAGTGTTCTGGCAAATTCAAGAATCCTTGTGCTTGTTCGAGGTGCGAATGTTCAACGCGTCGAACTTTCTGCACCGATTATTCCAGAAGCTCACGCGTGTACATAAGGGGCTTCGCGTTGCGAGCCAGGGTCAGTTTTCGCCCTAGCGTTCGACTCTGCTGTCACGCCGACTTCGACGCCCGCGACGCTCTGCTTTCTTCTGTTCCCTTTTTTTATTTTTGGGCACAAGTTGGCCCCATTAAACGTTTAGTTTCCTCGGTTATTATCGCCTCATCAATTGTCATTCGTGACCATATAATCTTGGTAAAGTCTAGGATGTGTATAAAAGCAAATGGGTGCAGGACGGCCTCTGATTTTTTTAAGATTTATCAATCGGGATAGAGAACTAGTCAGTTTATCTCAAGGTAGAAAACCAGTAGTGTCTTTGATTGCTTTCCAAGGAAGTGGGACAAGGAATTTTTTTCTGAAACTGTCAATTAAATTCAGAAAAAAGATGTAAATTTAAAACATTTGTTAGCTAAGAATGAGCGTCTCCACCGTGCTTTGACTAGGAAACAAAAATAAGAACACTCCAGTTAGCAGGATTGAAGCCATGGGATGAAGACCTGTCAGACGCAAAATTTGTAATTGTCCGCGACGAATGCAAAACATGTTATAGAAAAAAAAAATGTTGACAAAATGAAAAGTTACTAGCGACACTGCGAGGCTGAACGATAGCCCATTCAGCTCTGAGAAGCGGCGGCGGCGGCTTCCGCTACCACTAGATGGAATCAGAGAAACTTCTCTCCACGACAAGTCAAACATGGCCGAGTCAGATTTCCCTTCTCTTCCGTGCCTAGTAAACTCCTTCGGCTGGGGAATAAAAAGGAAGACGGGGAGAGCGGGTGTCGCCTCCGCTCGTGTCTACCGTGTTATGGTGTACCAGAATGCACCATAACCGTGGCATCTAAGCAGTCCTCGGGCGTCTCAAACGGCTATGTTGTAACCCGTCGACGCGTTACCAAGTGGCGAAGCTCATAACCAAGCCAGCCTCGCCGTGGCCTTGCCCGTCAAGGGAGGCGTGACGTCACGAACGCGCTGAAGGCGCTGGGTCTCCCGAGACGCACCGCCGCTCTCTCGTCTTCGAGCGCTTGCCAGAATCGACCGTTTCGAACAAAAAATATCGCCATCCGTACGAAATAGAGGCGTGCGATTTTCTTAGCAGTTATCTTGGTCATGCCTAACTTATTTCTGAACGTGAGAGGTATATTTAAATTTTCATTTTAGTCTACCTTTAAGAAAGCAAATTTGGTGCGGTGCGATCAAGAAGTCTTTTTCTAAGGTTCGCTGTAGTACTACGTCCCTGAAGAATTAGGCATCCCAACAAAATATAAAGATGTGATCGACCGTTTCTACTTGCTTGCATAGTAAACAGTTGATAGTCCGGGGAACAAAAATACTCTTTCCACTGTGGGGGCCAATGAGCCGCAAGCACGCGGAGGGACGGCGCCGAGAGCGGCGAAGAGAAAGAAAGGGCGAGGCTCGTGGGGTGCGTGCGAGGACAGAGACAGTTCGAAGCCACAGACCAACGGAAGGGACGGTGCTCAGGAGCCCACAAAGAGCCGGACCTTACGAGCCCAGGAAAGACCCGGACCTCAGCGAGCCCAGGAAAGACCCGGACCACAGAGAGCCCATGAGTATCAATTAAACCTTTCTCGGTGATAGCGCTCCCTGTGTGGCTTCCTCGGGGCGAATGGAACTCGGCCTGATTGGGCGATATTGACAGGCGACCCACATAACTGGCGCTTCCAACGTGGGCCCCGATCAGTTTGCCGTTCTTTCTGTTCGCTCCCAGGGAGTCCCAAGAATCGCGATTTTCAGATTTAGGTTTTCTTTGTTTTTCCATTTTAATTTTTTGTTACTCCGCTGGACACCAGTGCTTAACGTTCTGCCGCTATGTCCAGGTTACGGAGTAAGGCCGCCCATCCCGAGGCCTCAACCCAGTCAGTGGCGGATATTGACTCGGACGCGGAAGAAGGCACGAGTGGGCCAGCGAGCGTTCCGGCAGCGCTAGAGCCCCCAATTCCAGCGGTGAACACGGGAAACGTTAGCGAACTAATGCACGCCATGACGGCGATGTTCGCGACGTTTACTAGACAGATGGGTTTGGCCCCATGGGTGGTGAATCCCGCGCCTACGCCCGTGCCTCGCCCGCGGTTGAGCGTGCCGACGCCGACCTATTCGGGCTACTCCGACGCAGCATCGGTTCACGATTTCCTGCAGGACCTAGACGCGTACATTGCCGCGTTGGGCGCGTCCGGATGAAACGGCCCTGATACAGATCGTCCCAATCACGTTGACGGGCGACGCAGCGCGTTGGAGACGAATGCAGAGGCCGTTCCTTTCAATGGCAGATTTCCGGGCATGATTCAGAGAGGAATTTCTGCCTCCCGACTATGAGATGCGGATTAGAGATGAGCTAGCCAGTCGTATTCAACATCCGGACGAGAGCCTCGTAGAATACATCCGCGCTCTCCAGGAGCTCTACTCTAGAGCCGAACCTACAGCGTCAGACGCGGAGAAGGTAGCTAGGGCAATCCGCCAGTGTCACCCTAGATTTAAAGCCTACTTGCTCGGACGTTATTTCGCTGATCTGGAAGCACTTGCCAGAGAGGCGCGCACCGTTCAGGCGAGCTTGCTCGCCGAGTTGACGTATCGCCCCACTCCACGCGCAGAGGAATCTCTGGAGCCGGGTTGCGCCTGGACAGGACGAGGCGCGGGAGCTTGCGACGGCTCACGTTCGCCGTACGTGGCCGTTACAGGACATAGGAGTGGCGAAACTGCTGTGCCCCGCGCCTTAGATCCCTTCGCTTTTGAACAGAGGCGCAGAGCAGCCAACGCGGGCTCTTCCAGGGCGCATCCCCGTAGGGGAGGCGGCGCAGCCGACCACCGCGGAGTCGCGAATCATTACGAGGGTCGCGGGAACTACAATGACCCTCGGCGCGACACTGCATCGCGTGATGGTAGCGGCAGACGCTCAGCACACAATGGCAGGGGACAGGTCAGGTGCTATAAATGCATTGAGCTTGGGCATATCAAGCGTCAGTGCACATGGACGGCAGCTCCCCCCCATGGGTCTCAGGGAAACGGCCGGCGCCACTAATTGGACTTCCCGACTCGCGGTTGCCGGCCGCTGCCGAGGCCCCTCATTAGTCTGCCAACGGGGCTGGAGTTGCGGTCAGCGACAGGTTGGTGTTTGCTCCGTCGGCATGTCGGACTCAGGGTTTGACATCTGAGAAGGAGCCGTACGTGCGTGTCGAGATCGGTGGTAACATTTACTACGCACTAATTGACACCGGTTCGACCCTTTCCCTAATCGGCGACAGAGTCTACGAAGACTGTCGCCGAAGAGCGCTCCAAGTGCGGGAAGTTTCCACAGCGCTGCGTTTAGCAGCAGGATCGGCTAGGGCACAAAGCGCAATACGCCTTCACCTTAGCCTCGACGCCAGACGAAGGAGGCAGCGTTTTCTCTATCTGCCAGGCATGCAAATTCCTGTGATCTTAGGACAGGACTTCGTCTGCCGGGAGGGGATTATCATAGACTTGAAGAATAACGGGTACCACTATAATCCGTTGACTCCCCTTATCCCCTTTGCCGTCCCACCGAGTTTCGGTCAGGACACAGAACGCTCACTCGCCGGATCACGAGAGGAGCAAACATTAGCTGCGCGAGTAGACCACAAGAGCTCGACCAACAAGGTTGCAGACGCACTTTCTCGGGCGCCCCATGATAGTGGTTGGAAGGAGGAGACGCAACCAGGGGATTGCGAGAGACGAGTTTCCCAGCGCGGTCGCTCAGAAGCGACACAGCGGGGAGTGATCGATGCAACCGGAGCTCGTCGCAGTGTTAGGAGGTCGCACGAGGGAACAAAGGATCGTGGCTTGGGGTGAAGTGGTGAGCAAGGAAGAGCTTGTCGAGGCCCAAAAGGCAGATGGTTTTTGTCAGCCGGTGTTGGGAAAAATTGCGGAAATGGCAAGCAACACCGGGAACGCTGGCGGTCAAGTCAACGAACACATTGATTCATACCTGCTGGGCCAAGACGGCTTATTGCTCCGCTACATTCCAACAATCGACGACGAGGAGGGGAACAACTCTCCGTTCAGGGTGGTGATTCCTAGGAGGCTACGGAGGCGGTTTATCGGATACTTCCACGACTCGGCTCTGGCTGGTCATGGCAGCGGCAGAAAGACTTTTCATAAGTTATGTCCCGTCGCGACCTGGCCGGGAATGAGACAGGACACACTCCGATACGCCCGTAGCTGCCCAGCCTGCCAGGCCCAGAAAGCGAAGCCGCGAGCGGGAAAGCCCCCAGGCCTGATGCAGCCTGTATGAGTCACAACCCTTGGGAGATGGTTGCTTGCGACATCATCGCCCACTACCAAAAAGTCCCCGTGGGAACCAGTACTTATTGGTAATAACCGATCATTTCTCAAACTGGGTGGAGTTACACCCGCTGAGGAAGCTGGTTTCGGAGCTAACAGAAAGACACAGGGACTGGGACGAACACATTGTCGAGATGGGTTTTGCAATCCGGACGACCGTGAACAGTGCGCGAACCCGTCGGTGAGAGATCTGATAGGGGCTCTGCGCGGCGCCATAATCTGCGCCCTAGAACTTGATCTCATCTTTGCAAGATGTTAAGAGAGCTTGTTCTGTCCAGAAATGCCCCCCCGGAGGGACCAGAGTGGGCGGCGCTATCAAGGAGGGCGACCATGCACCTCCCGGGATACCGGCGGAGCCTGCTGGACGAACTCCCAGGGTGGTCAACCCTTCCGGCAGAGGACCAGTCAGCCGAACGCACCGGGTGGCCAACCCGTTCTGCAGGAGACCGGCCAGACCAGCCGACAAGGTGGCCAACCCGTTCGGCAGGAGACCGGCCAGACCAGCCGACAGTGTGGTCAACCCCTTCGGCAGGAGACCGGCCACACCAGCCGACAGGGTGGTCAACCCGGTTGGCGGGGGAACGGCCAGACAAACCGACAGGGTGGTCAACCCGGTTGGCAAGGAGCAAGGCGGACCAACCGTCAGGGTGGTCAACCTGGTTGGCAGAGACGGGGTGAACAACCCCGACGTCGACCACGTCAACGAAGGCAGGGCGGCGGAGACGCGGAGTACCGGGGAAGTCCCAGGGACCAGGCGGCCACACGAGACTCCACCCTACGGAGCGGAGGGGGCCTGCCTGTACCTGGAGACTCTGTTTCACGCAAGCCCCCCCGACACACGGTAGCCACCTGGACGGCCCAAGAAGGCCAAGAAGCCGTCCACTTTGTGTCGAGGGTGCGCTGGCGGAACCAGCCCAGACCGAACCCGACTCAACCGGACAGCCAAGTCCCGCAGCCCTTCCGGGGGCATACGCTGCCCCGTTTTTCGCTACCCGACGACCACCCAGACGCCTGCTGGCTGTGCCAGGTCCCGGTGGTCCACCAGGACATGCACGAGGCCAGCCGCCGACACACTGACCTCCTGAAAAACATGGGCCGCCCCGCCGGCGTCGCAGCGGCAGTACAACTGCTTCGCCGGGATCGGCCAGACCTCCTAGCTCCTGCGGCTCTCGGCTTCAGCCAAGCTACGGGAAGCCGGAGTCCTGCCCCCGACCAACTGCTCGTCGACGGGGCCGTCGCCGAAGACCCGGCTCTCGGCCCCTTCCCCGAACGCGGACCGGTCCCACTGGTGCCCGACCCCCGTTCGACAACTGCGGCCCCATCCGCGTCCACCACCACCAGCGACGCGGAGATGAATGAGCTGGAGGAGTACTTGGCCAACAATCCAGCGACTCCGGATGCTACCGACGGGCCAGATTCTTTCGTTGACGGAGCCGCCGCCGAAGACCCGGCGCTCGGCCTCTTCCCGGACACGCACTGGTCCTACCGGTGCCGGCCCCCCAGATGGGCGAGCTGGAAGAGTGCTTGGCGGACGGTCCAGGGACTCGGGATGCCTCGGACCCCCCCGGAGTTGGAGGCTTGAGGGGAGGGGAGTGTGGGGGCCAATGAGCCGCAAGCACGCGAGCCCAGGAAAGACCCGGACCTCAGCGGGCCCAGGAAAGACCCGGACCACAGAGAGCCCATGAGTATCAATTAAACCTTTCTCGATGATAGCGCTCCCTGTGTGGCTTCCTCGGGGCGAATGGAACTCGGCCTGATTGGGCGATATTGACAGGTGACCCACACCACATAGCCACACCTTAGAGGATGGGTGGAACTTTGCAGCAGAATAGTGACTTGGCAGGTGGCACAATCATTTGCTTTGCCCGTTCAAGAACATTCTGGCCCTGGCACACGGGACATAGGTGCGGTATAACGAAGCGGGAAACGCTTTCAATAAAATTACTTGACCTTTTTTTTTTTCTTTTTTTGCTAGTTTTTAGGCAACCGGGCAGAAAGAAAGTTGACTGTGTCTATACTCCTTTTGACTTGAAGTCCGAGTGGAGTCGACACCACGACCCGACGTAGCCAATCAAGCAGCCTCATTAGGGCATCGTCAAGGCATTGTCTTTGTGGTCTGCCATCAGCGGATGAGCCATTCACGCAGAGATATACCAAGGCATTTTCACTGATAGGTGATAGCTATCGGTGATTGCAACCGGCACAAGAACCTCAAGCGCAGGCTCTTTTGAAGAGATGGGCTACGCATAAAACAAGATTTTTGCTTTTTACGGAACTCTTGGCATCGGTGTCGTTCTTAGAGCTTCGTGAATATGCATTTCCGACGTTCTTGCACTACGATATGTGCGAAGCTTTCTAAGAAAACTTACTTTTGTCAAAAAGCGCCGCCCCCTACTGTGTCATGGCGTCAGCATAAACAGACATGGCGTCGCCCATGGAAGGTAAGCAGACAGTGGTCTTTACAACTTCCTTCAGAAACCCAGCCACTTTGACAAGTGCTGTTTTGATAGGGGGGGGGGGGGTGCAGAGAAGCACCCACTGTCGAAAAGAGTGGAACGCGACAAGCGTGCCTTGCCTGGCCTAGTTCAGTAGAAACAATAAACAAAAAGGCCTAGTCAGGTAGCGTGTCTGGCTCCCAACCGAAAAGTCATGGGTTCGAATCCCGCGTAAAATTATTCCAATTGTTTTAAGACAAATTAATTATTTTATCAAGTGAAATCATTTTAGACATGCCGCGATCTTTAACTCGCATTACACGTCATGTTTTAATCACTTTCATTGAAGCGTGACGTCACGTACGTTTCACGTGAGCGTTGTGGGTTTAAAATTCCCGCGCGAGGTATGTGACTGTGATGTCATTACCGTATCGACCAATCAGGATTTTGGCGTCACATCACCGACGCCGGCTTTTCAGTAACACGAGCTGCTTAACGCAATCGCGTTAAAACCCCGTGTCAAAATCCGTGCGTCGAACGCCCCGCTCTGTTTGCCCCGTTTTTAAGTGCCCCAATTTCAGAAGCCCATGACTCAATTCCTCTGTATCGACAGCCCCGGGTCCTCAGAGTTTCTTTCGAAGTTGTTCATTTGAATTCGTTTTATCCAGTTCTGGCTGGTTTCGCCTCCTTCGCGCAAAAAAAGGGTTTTTTTTTTTCTTTCATCGCATGCCAGTTGATGCCTTCTGCTTAATCATTTTATGTAATAAAAAGAGGTTTTCCCCAGTATTGCATGAAACTTTCTTTTCTCGACGCTGTCCTCTTTCTCGGTCCATGATCTTGATTCGTCTGAGAGTCTGACCGCCATTGGATAGCTGTAGCAGCGATACTCGGCTTGTGGTCGAACCTTTCTTGAGATCTACAAGGGCGAAGACGTATGGGTGCTTTCTCCCAAGCATGTGGTTTATATTCCAGTAATTAAAAACTAACTTCGTTTGCTTTTCTTTCTTTTTTTTTTTTTTTTCCTGGGGCGATGGTTTAGGTAGGGCATCTTGTCCCTCTGCGTCCAGACACCGTGCTCTGGACAACACTCAAAGAAACTGAATTCCTTGCTGGCGAGTATGGCTATCACCAGCCCCGAACTGCAGGCTCCGGCAATCGCACGCTTGTACTACACCTCCCGCTTTTTTTTTTTCTTTTTTTTTCTGTCGGTAATGTTAATATTTGATTGTTCTCTTCACTTCTCACATCAACTGTAGACCCAAAAGAGATAAGGATGACGGCAGGGAACAGCGCGCGGTCAAAGCACTAAAATGAATATGGGACGAGTACAGTGAGGACGAGGCGTAACTGGTACGCGGGGAATACGAAACGGGGTCATTGAACGCGAGGTTTTCTGGACGCGGAGCTAATTACCCGGGGCTTTCGCGCCAAGCATTCTACAACCGGGGCAATTGTGCTATCACCCCTTTTGGGCACCAGTTATACACGCCTTGGCGTCTCTGTCGCGTGAGATGTACCCGCGAATTCTGAGTGTAAGGAATAATGTTCGACCCTGAGGTCTGGCTAAACCCAAACACAAATTAATAATTGCGTTAGCAACCAGCTCGATTATTGTTCTGGCTGGTTGCTAACGCAAGTGAGCTAGCACGTCAACATTTTTGTCGGGTCGATATTTCTAGGCGCATGCATAACAAATGCTTACAACCACGGCCACACTAACCTCAGGTGATTCTTCCAATCAACATGTCGCATGCTATAGAAATTTAGTATACAAATTTTTAAGTGTGTTGTGTGTTTGTTTAGACAGCGTGAAGGAAGTCAGTTCCAACGGACATCCCTTCGCTGAAGATGAAAAATCTAGCCAGTGCAGCACCAATGCTATCCTAGGTTCTTTAACGTGCATCACGCAGTAGTGATACACGACAGCACGCGAGGGACCATCCAATCGCAACGGGCAGGGGTGGGGTTGAGCCCAGGAGCGTTGGGACGTGCTACGAGCTGCGGTTCGTTAACACTCGGCCACCTATCTCCCCATTAGTATGCCCATGCATGCTTTTAAAAAGCGAGGCATCATTAACGACACAAAACATTGGAAGGCCACTACCGCTTAGAAACAAACGCCACTTTCAGAGTAACGAGAAAGTAGCTTACCCCTCACCCCCATCTTGTACTCTGAGTGTAAAATAAAAAATTAAACTTAAATTGAATTAACTCGTCACTTTTCAACTGAAGTAGACGTTCCTTTTTGGATGCCAGTAACGAGTAACGTGTTACGTTTTGAGCGAGTAACGAGTACGGTATTTAGTTAGATTTTTCAGTAACGTACATGTCTGCAACGGACACAGTGGGTCAATCTGCGCGTCGAAGGGAGACACGTGCCTATATGTCTATCTCACTATAGTCGGTGACAAATTAAAGGGGCACTGACAACCCCCGCCCCCATTTCCTTTCTTTTTTCCTTTTTTTTTTGTCAAGTTTTTTAGAAGCCACAAAAAGTGGGTATTGTATTTTTTTGTCCGTTTCTACTATTGAGTGTGTGCCTTCGATGAAACACGATTTTGATTATCTTTGCTGGTTGTGTCTAAGTAAACCATAAAAAACGGCACGTGACCACGGAGAAGAGAGTGAGTGCGACTCAAACCACCCACTTCTCAATCGGCGGTTTTCGGGAGGAAAGAAAACGAATTTCGAGCCGCAAATTGTGTTCTGGGTAGTTGGGCTCTCATATGTCATGTACAAATAAAAACTTTAGCCACCATAAATACCCTGTCAGTGTCCCTTTAAGAGTTCAGGGGAAGCTCCTCTCATCTCTTCCCACTTCAGCAGAGCGAACGGTGGAAAGGAGGAGGCCTCCTCTCCGGCATTTGCTTTGCTAAAGTGGAAAGGGGTGGGAGGAGCTTCCCTGGACTCGTAACCTGTCACCGACTGTAGTTGCGCGCAGTGCTGTCAAAACCACGGACGGGAAATGAGAAAAGCCGCTTTTGTACGAAATGTGAGTGGTACACAGGTTTGTGATGGGAAAGGGGGGGGGGGGGGAACTATTGTGTGCAGGGCTAGGTGAGCCATGCACACTTCATGCGTTTGGTAGCTCTATACACATTCTGTGTCCCCGGCCTTTGTCAGCATAAAAAATGATCAAGATAGTGCAAATTCTTGTTTTTCGTTTCAGAAAAATGCGCGAACGCGTCGGTTATGGCTATACTTCGTTTCAGCTTCGGTCCGAGCGCGGCCAATGTTATGAGCCAAAGGGCCAATCAAACAGCGAAATAGGCACAACGTCATGGCATGCTCTCTGCGCTTGATAGGACTAGCCGGCGGAGGAGCCCGCACAGAGAGACGGCGAATACCGGCTGGTCCTATCATGTGCAGAGAGCACGCCATGACGTTGTGCGTCTTTCGCTGTTTGATTGGCCCTTCGGCTCGTAACATCGGCCGCGCTCGGACCGAAGCTGAAACGAAGTATAGTGTCAGCTAGAGCCAATAGCTAAGCTATGCTTCAGAGTAAGGACACCTTAGCCTATTTATTGCTTCAAATAATTGTTGCCGGTTATCTCAAGCCATATCTGAATTGGCAGGAAACGTTCTCTCACGCGCCCGTGTCTTTGTTCGTGGGCATGCGCGTTCGTTCGTGGTCAGTCGGGACACGCGTCGTATGGGCGGCTGCGAGCCGAGAGCGCGGTGCACCTCGAGCGGGGTTCCCGTTCGGCGTGAGCGGTGCACTCCAGCGTGGCGCAGCCCCCTCGGAACGGGACCGGAGCCAAGGCCGAACCGGTCCGACGCCAGCGACCCGCGCGCACCTTTCGCGCGTGCCGCTCCGGTTCGCCTCCGCCCGACATCCGCGGAGCGTCGCGATCGGTTCGGAGAAAGCGGCCCGCACCACTTAGCCCGCTGCCCACTGGGCCAGCAGAGCGAGGAAAGTTTCCGGCCGCCGAAGGAGCGGACGTTGTCTCCAGCGCCGGCCGAGCGGCCGCACAAAACCTGTTTTGCGGGCCATTAGCAAACACGAGCAGCCCGCGGGGGACGTTTCCGAGCTGGACTCATGTTCTGCGTGGACTGCCGGCCCCGTGCTCGAGAAGATAATGGGGGCTGTCCCTCCGTGACTCCATGCGCCCCTCGCCCAAAAATGGCGGAGTCTGCCGCCTTCTCTCGAGGCTCATCAAACTCCCGCCTCTGCGCACGTGACCGCGACCGCGCCGAGGTGTGTGTGCGTGCGCGCGCGTGTATGATGTGCACGCGTCAAGAGCGGGTCCACGTGACGCGAGGCGGTCCTGCCGATTGGCTCACCCGTGCGGCGACTCCGCTGCACGGTCGGATCGGGGGGGGGGGGGGGGGGGGGGGGGGGGGGCGGAACAGAGTTTTGGGAAACGCGACGTGGCTTGTCGTCCGTTGGTCAGGTAGGGGGGTCAGCGAACTCGCGGACGTGACTTCGAGGGACCCTGGGGACTGGCGGCTGTCACTGGGGTTCATAATGGGGTCACGTCGCCTGGCAGGGATTCTATTAAAACGGCCGACAATGGGGGCCTAGTTTTGAACACTTCATTTAATGACTCGTCGTGGCTGCCGCTGCATCGATTGCAGCCGTGCGCTTGTGTGGCGGGGGTGACTCAAAAGGCGGCGCACTTTGTTCACCTGACTTTCCCCGATAACTGGTCGTATTGGCTTTTGTGGTCCGCTTTCCGCCAACCGATTTGACGTAGAGGGGACACGAGCGGAATACCGACTTGTTTTGTTTTCTATCTTCGTTTCTCAGGTTTTGCTTGATTACTCGCTGTTTTACCTTTCTTTTAAAACTCTTTTATGTAATTTCTTTTTGTCGTATTTTTGAAGATTTGACTCGTGACTTATGAGCACTGCTTGCTAACGGCGTAGTAAAGACAAAAAGACGGGCGATGATCTACTATCAGCTTTGCCAACATTTCTTGCAAACAAACTATCCGCAAATAATTTCAAAACCGAAGAGGAAACTGAGGGAGATACCAGAGGTGTGCGCATGCAGGATTTCATATAAAGGAGCAGGGGGCTCACAAACAGAAGTCGGAGGGAACAAAAAGAAATGCAATCGATTTAAAAAAAAAACGTACTACATCATAAAACTACGTAAGCTTCGCACCAGAAGGGATTTGGTTAAGAGATCATTATAACGCAGAACGTGCTTATGGGCTGACTTTCGTGCAAAAAGCATTGCGGTCGAGTACGGCGAAAACGTTTTACACGCAGGCCCAGGCTACATGGATCATACACTGCCACCAGCAGGAACATGGAAGCACGCAGAAGACATAGATCTTTATACGTAACGATACCTAAGAAGATCCAGGAATATTTTATTGTAACAAGAGAGATTTATCAAGTGGCTCAGAAAGATTTGGACCCCGGCGCCGTGACCTGCAGCCCGACACCTTTGCTCGGCACTACATGGAGGAGGTAAAAATGAGCGCAAGAAGCTAAATTAAGTATGACCCACGGGAACCTGCTGTATCCTAGGCGACCGTTGGAGCGTGCAGCCGACTCCAGAATGACGAAGCGTAGCTCCCCACGTGATATCCCGACGTTATACGGCGCGGATCATAAGGCACCAATGGATTGCGCAACCAGGCGTATGACGTCACGACTCCGCAACGCAGCCAATAGCCCTCTTCCAAAATCTAAGCGATCCTATTGGCATAGTGCAGCGAAAACCATCTTGGGAATCCTTTGGCGCTAAGTTTCAGTTTGGATTTGCCAACCTCACTTCACGACTTCCCGTCACGACGTTGCCTACCAATACGGATATGACGCTGGGGCACGTTTTTGGGGGGCTCCCGGCTGCCAGAGTTTGTGCGCAGGAAAACACAGGACTAGGATCGCAGATGGAGGAAGAAGTATACTGGGCCGATCAACCTGTTCCATCGTCTCCTCAATGTCCTAGGCTTCTTAAATGATCCGTAAGGTCATGCTGCACTCTGGAGTTGTTGCAAAGGCCGAAGGTGATGGGACGCGGCCGTGTCTCAACGGGGGCTTTATTCTTTATTCATCATGGTCCTCCAGCGCCATCGGGCATTATCGCAGGGGGCGAATAAACTTGAAAAAAAAAATATTTCTGAATTTGCGGCACACACAATCTCGCTGGGCAAGGCATTCCACTCCTTATTAGTTTTAACAAAACAAAAATTGAGTTTTTTTTTTAATTTTTGTTCAATTCTCTCATGGGAGGAATCGGTGCAATGCAAGAGAGCGCTGACTTTAGTTCCATGCAATACTTCGTCGAAACCGAAACTATGCCACCCCTAACCACTAAGATCTCGGGGAGCTACAAGAACCTTCAGAAGCAGCAGAACCCATGAAAACTTTTCAATAAAGCATACTCCTCACACACTGCACTCCGGAATATATTTAAACCTGTCTCGATCATTCTGATCAACCCGGGGACCGCCAAAAGCTCCCCGCAGCCAAGCACAGAAAATCATAGCGCACGTATAACGCACGCACGACACATTATGCTCGCCCCGAGGTTATCAGAATAATCGAGACAAGTTTAGTTGTTTTACTGTCAAGACAAGGAACCGCTAGAGTGCCTGCCTACGGAAACTGTTTGTGCCACCAATAAACCGTTTTCATGTTTCTTCCACCCTACAATAGCAACAAGAGGCGCTGCAGATTCAAATTAAATAAATAATAAATAAAGAAGCAAACGACGCTTAGCTCACTTGAACTGAAGCCACTCGCCCTCAACGAGTGTGACGTAGTCTGAGCATTACAGATGCTGCAGCTGGAACTTCATGACACCGTCATGTGTCCTGCTCACTTCGGCAGCCTCACGAGCTCTTTGTATTCATGAGCTCAGAGATTGTTGATAGACTTGTTTTCACCTCAAGAACCGTAGTAAAAAAAAAGTCCGGCTCCTCGCGCAGCATTATTAATTTCCCTCTTTATGTAGAGTATTAAGTCATGTGTAGGTACATTTTAGATTAGATGTGTGTTATCTTATCAAGACGTACAGCTTTCAAACGTCAAAAGCATCGCTTGTTCCTCCGACAACAAAATATTGTAAGAATTACTCCGCGCGGCGTATGAACAATGCGCAAAACTCTCGTTTTTCGTGGGGTGAAATCGAGTATAGAGCCACAAAATAAGACATATAGCATCCTCGATTATCCGCACCGTTACGCACCGGTGCGCACCGGACGTCCTCGAGCAAGGGAGCGCACCCACCCGGTGTGGCTTTTCGTTGCCCCAACGCGCACCAAGAAAATCGCCGGTGCGCCGGTATGCAGCCCCACCAGGTGTTGCGGCCAGGAGCGGGAATCGAAAAGATGGCGCGAATAGCAGACGCGCAGTCTATCGAGATGGCGACCTTGCAAAAACAAACACGCCTCGCAACGGCACTCGATGAATTCTCCAGCTCTTCTGACAGCGAGGACGACGAGCTTCTTACCATCGCCGCAATTACCCATGATTACTACGGTGGCAAGGAGCGCTCGAAAGTTATGAACCTCGTGGAATTCGTTTGGCGCGTTTCGATGACACCTAAGGTACGGCTATTATCTGGTACTCTTTTTCGAACCAACAATGATGGGCAAAACATAACTCTGGAATTGTCACACGCTTATTGACCCCATCGACAATCACGTCCACGATGTTAGAGGGACGGTGCAACGATTCTCAGTTGGAATGTTTTTCACTTTACACGAGTGTTTTTTATAGTGGGACCCAAGTGTGGTGGCACGCAACGCCATTGGCTAAGAAACCTCTTTGTTGCGGTGTAATTTGAAAGATAAAAGCGAGCGGTTGCTTTCAGTCTCTCAATCGCAAAACTCGATGACGTATCCTGGGGTTCTCAGTGTCGGCATAGTCCCCCAGTGACGATATTTGAATGCGGCTCATAGATTGAACCCGAGCATTGCGTGAGCACTCGATTTGTACTCGCGCAACTGTGTGTAACTTATTTATTGTTGCTAAAGTTCAGTACGCGCTTCAGGCACTCTGGATGTCGAGGGTCAGTGTGCAAAAGTTGCATAGAGTGTTTGCGGTGTTTTCGTGGGGTTCGGGATGGTAACGTATCAGTCATACAAATTAGTTTCGCTCTGTTTGGAGTGGGAGGTTGGGTTCGGCTCATTTGTTTCTGCGACAAGTTATTGTCTCTGAATTATTTTTTTTTTTTGCAGGTTCGGAAAAATTACTTTTGTAGCGTGAGCTACACTGGCCGAGGTTGAGCAGTTTCGCGTGGCTCGCATAATGAGCCGTGCTCCGTGCTGCGCAAGCGCGAGGAGCAGTGACGTCACACGGCGCACAGCTGGCGCGCCGGAGCCGCCGCCGCCGCGGGCTCCGCCGCCACCGCGCGCGCCTTGCCGATCTGCGCATTCCAGAGGAGTGACGTCATAGCCGCGGCAGACGCACTGGCGCCGCCGCGTGCCCAGCTGTGCGCCTCCGTTGCGCAGTAGCCAAGTCTGACGCTGCACCGGAGCCGCTTGATAGCGGCTCTCATTTTGTGCGCATAAGCTCACGCTACGTATATCCTGGCATAGCCGAGCTAAGCCACCGCAATTTTTTACAGGCTGTAGTGCACGTCAGACTGCGTGATGCATTACCTGAAATAGTTGTCTCGTCAAGTGATGTTGAATATAATAATAATAATAATAATAATAATAATAATAATAATAATTTTATGTATTGTGCCCAGTAACAGCCTAAGCCTAAGCACTGGTGCACTCGTTAGTAGTAAAACAAGAATACAAATAAATAAAGAATAAGAAAGGTAAGAAATACAAAGCGACGAGATGTTTTGGTGGCGCCCTCCTGTGGTTCCCCCTTGTGACGTCATTACCTTGCAAACAACAAGTTCGATGGTGTTTGGTATTAGCATGGTGGAAGCTTGAAATCATTGCGCTCTCAAAGGAACACTGCCAACGCCGTCAAAATTAAAGTTCTTTCATTCCTCTTATTTCCGTCGATGATAAATCCCCTTTCCGACGTCATAGTCAGCGTTCGGCCAATCGTGGAAGGCCGACCACAGCGACGCTTTCGGTCGCGCACGGGGCTAATAGAAAAAATACTCAGCAGTGACTACGTATACATCAACCACATACATGGCGTAAGCACAGATGGTTTAAATAGTTTTGAATGCGACCCGATGGCGACATAAAGTTTGTCGGGTCAACGTGGAACGTGCGCTGATTTTGAACATTTCTTCCATGTATATGACAGTGCACAGGTATATGACAGTGACTAATAAGCTATAAGTCGAAGTAACTGTGTATACATTTAAACAAAAATACAAGGTCGCGCGAACACCGTCTTCTTGCAAGTTCAGATATCTGCAATGATTTTAGTACTTCAAGGTACACTATGAGTCACGTGAGGGCATCTAAAATGATAAATTCTAGCAAACCTCTTCTGTATACGTTGTAGATTTTTTGAACCAGTCATACTAAGACTGTTCCAGATCACTGAACGAAAATCATGTTTTGGGAGAACTATGCTTCGGTAAAGCACAAATAAAAGATATACACTCGAAAACCTTTTGCTAAATCGTGAGATTACGCCGGGAAGTCTGAAGCAAGAGCTCACAACATGTGACACATGCGAGTTGAAAACAAGTTTGGAGTCAAGCAAAACTCCAAGGTCTTTTGCACACAGTACACGGTTAATGGCCGCTCTTTCTAAGCGGTACACAAAATAAATAGGAGTAGTCTTGCGCGTAAAAGATATAACATTTTTTTTCAAAGTTCAGTGTAAGACCATTGTCTAGACACCACTGACATATGACGTTAACATCTTCTTGAAGTCTAATACAGTCACTTAATGTCAATATGTTTTTGTGGATTTTGAGATCGTCTGCAAACTGCAAGAGACGTGAATGATGAGCGACGTCTTGGATGTCATTGACGAACACATTAAAAAGAAAAGTTTCAAGATTGGAGCCCTGGGGTACCCCAGATGGTACAGAAAAAAAGCGTGACTTTGCATGAACATAGCTGACACTATTCGCTCTTCCAGAAAGATAACTCTCGAACCAAGAACAATAATCATCACTAAGAGTCTGAGACCATACACAGAAAGTTTAGGTAACAATAGTTTATGATTGACATGGTCGAATGCCTTACTACAGTCAAAATACACTGCCTCAGTTTGTCCTGGAGAAAAAACAGTGGGTGCAACATCATTTAAGAAACACACAAGATTCGTCTCAACAGAACGACCACTCATGAAACCGTGTTGAGTATCAGGTATTACGCGCGTGCAATGATGTGTCAGATCCTTATGGATTATCTTTTCGAACACCTTCGAAAAAAGAGCGAGCAAAGATATCAGTCTATAGTTCTGAACATTTGTTGCGTTACCAGATTCGAAAAGTGGAATTACTAAGCCGTTTTTTCAGGAAAGCGGGAAAACTGATTGCTTCAGTGACAAATTAAATATGTGTTGAAGTACCGGAGCTAGAATGCGGACGTACCCCTTAACAATAAAGTTTGGTACTAGAAAAAGTTGCTTCCTTAAAAAGGGAGGAAAATTGCCATCCTTTTTCTCCAAATGGAGGAAACTTTCTCTCCTCGTATGATGGATATAGCTTCTACCTGATGGCGCTCAAAATGTCAAATATGTTTTCAAACTTCCACCGACTTGCAAACGCTACCTAGTAAATACACTTCACTGAACACGCGGATTAAACGGAACACAAGCAGAACACCCAAATAACAGAAACAACGCAGCGTCACCGATCTCTCGCCCTTTTCTACGTGCGCCAAGTTCTCACTATTTCTATATATGGCAGTCTTATTTTCGAATCCGACATGGCCGGTGACTGCCATCATTTGTCGCATAAACGCGGAAAGGCGGAGCAAATATTACTCGTACTTAATTTTTATTTGAATTGTCTCGTGGAATACCCGCCATCTCTTAATTCAACACATTCCGAAAAGCAAATGTAGATCATTAGGCTTATTAACTAAAATGTAATACTTATATTTTTAATAATAGTTTGATGAATCAAGTTGACAATGCAGTGTTGAAACACAGTACACTGGTGCTGAACATTGCAGTCAAGCTATTGCAATCAAGCTATTTCTTGTTTGCAATGTTCAGCACCAGTGTAAGCTCCTTTCAGTTTTGGTGGGGTATAATTTTAATGGTTGCACAAGTATTTCAATTTATTTTTGAAACAAACAATGTTACTGGTTTAATTTAACAAGATTCGTTGCAACAGCAGAGAACAAATCTTGGGTCATTCTTTGTCACCGGTATTACAGAAATTTAATAATGTTCTAATTTCCTACCTGGAGCGCGTTTTTCTTAAAAACAAAATTGGTGCCGGGAGTGATAGGGGCACAAACCATGACTTTCGTATCTCATTAGCCAACTAAAATCAGAGCTGTCTTTCTTGAAATCATGTAACAGCTTGAAAACATCACGTTGCCCAAGTCAGAAAGTTAAAAAGCCCGTGTTGAGAGTTTTAGTAAATCGTTTAGTCACTCCCTCGCTTCTATACGCAATCTGTTGTGACCTCCGCTATATGTACCGTAGCGGAGACGCGTTTTTATGTTTTAGTACGTTTGCAACCCGCTGCAGAATATAGCGTTACGAGAGCTAACGCAACGCCACTAGCGACTCTTTCGGACGCTAAAGCTAACATGTAAAATAAAGGTTTGTAGAGCAATTGTTAGTAGTCTTCTATTTCTGTGTCGCTATCTAACTATAATATTAATGTGTGATCGAGTAAGCTTATGTCCACCTTTGCTCCTTTTACATGTACTTCCAGTACGTTTGCGACGAGTAGACTTCAGGCAATCCACGCTGTTGACGCCGGGTTGGCTTGGTCGTGCACAGCCGCGCTCGTTTCGCGACATGAGAGGAGCCGCGTGATGATGGATTAAGTCGACCAGATAGAACAAAACAAAATTACGTTTTTTTTTTGTTTTTTTTTATTGCGAGTGCGTTATTTAATATGTAGCAGGAGATGCAGCGCAAACTATGAAAAGCAGCGGTGAACCGTCGGCTGTGGTGAATCATCCGTTCCTTGATACCGAGGATCCGCCCTCCCTCCCTCACTTCGCCACGCAACCTGAATGGAATGTCCGTACGACCCTTTTCTTCCGAGTGGACTCTTCCCGAATGATTAGTTGACCTCGTTTTCGGCACCCGTTCGTTCCTTCGTCCTTTCGCGGGGCTGTGGTGTTCCCAAAATGCGAATTTCACGCAAGCCGGTCGAGGTCTCGATGGTGAGGGACTACAACCTGTGTCGGACGCAGTCACTCGTCGCAAGGCAGTGCTCATTCTTGTTGACTGGATATGTTCCTCTGTTTTACATAGAACTGAAATAAACACCGTATGGATTATCTTTCGTTGTATTGTGCGCACGCTTTATTTCACGAGCATACGTCTCTCGCGGAGGAGATGGGGCTAGAAACGTAGACAGGTCGATTCGAATAGAGCAGTGATCTTGGCAGCTACGTAATCACGCTAAAGAGGTCCAAGACCACGACGATTCATTTCCCGTGCATCCTACTCGTCATCTAACAACTAACACGGCGAAAGTGGCCGTACTTAGCGTGCGAGTGTTAAATCGCCACCTGCCTTAGTCCTGAAATGAATTGGCCACGGCTACTCGCAGCAAAAGCAAGGTTTCATCCAGCACGGACAAGCGTGATCTCTCAGCGGGCACATGCGGCGTGGTTCTCGTAAGACAAAAGCTAGCACGCCGCGGTACGGGCCTTGCTATTTTGTTAAACTAGCGTCACCTCCACTAGCACCCGCAACTTCGCTATTTCTCCGCTGGCACCGCGCATGCGGAGTAGTCGGGTCGCTCTACTAGCATATAGCGTAGCGGGAGAACCGGAATGATCTACTAAAACATTGTTGTAATGCACATGATAGACTGCATAGTGCAACAGCAATAAACGCAATTATTATTAATGCGATCTACGTTCTGCGCACATTTCTAAGAGTTCTAGGTACTGTAAACGACTTATTTTTCGCGGGCTCAATATTTCGCGATTTAGGTCAAAGCTGAAGTTTTGGAATTATTTGCGGGTTCTAATTCTCGCAACGCGGCGTCATCTCAATATAGATTCCAATGTGTTTACGTTTTACGGGAACTGCGCCACTTATTATAGACACCGAAATGTTTGGTTCAGCATCCCTTTAACGACTGCGCGACTAAATCAAGAGGAGTACTACGCCTCTGGCAGTTCCGTGGGTCCAGTAAAAACTGTTTCAGCATGTAGTGCGAGCGAAGCCGAATCTACCAGCGTGACCATGTTGCCTCGAATGATGCTTGCGCTGTACGAGCTGACTTGCTTGGCAGGGACGCTGAAGGCCCGGAGATCCCTCTTCTAGCTTCTGCTACGCTCATACTTAAGGCTCATTCACACTGCCCCATTTTCTTACGTTCAGTTACGTTACATATAAGTCACCGAAACATTCGTGTCTCGAATGTCGCGTGTCATGCTTTCTCCTTGAACTTGTAGCCTCGCTTAATATGAAGCACAGAGGTCCCGGTGACTTCGACGTAATATTTCGTAACGTAACTTAACGTAAGAAAATGGGGCAGTGTGAACGAGCCTTTACAGTGAAACAGCGCGTGTATAGAGTTACCGCTTGCGAGGATAACCTCGTTCGTAAAGATTGAAACGGGAACCTCCGGCGATTTATTTCATTATTTATTTAGTTACAAAACGCTGCCGTTTTATTTCCGAGGCTTAAAAAGGAAGTGCCCTATAATTATTCAATAAAATACTACTAGATTTAAACTAAATGGTCAAACTTTTCTAACCTGCGCACTCGCCTCTATCCATTACTCGACACTTCTGCTCACACGGAGTCAGAAATTTCACGCAAACAAGCCTCATTTTTGACATGTCTACACTGAGAGAAGTAAGTCTGCCTGTAGATACTCGTCTTCGCTGTGGACAATTGAAGTTTTGTAAAATAAGCTGCTGCGGATGAGCGAAAAGATGCTAACTTCGTCTGTAAGGTTGAAAGCAAATGTGCGTGCCGCCGTTCGATTTACACGCACTAACTGCAGAAGAAAGCTGCGTCGTTGGTCGCTTTGTTTCTCGTAATGTCAGCGCACAGTGTCACCTATATAACTGAAATAATTATTTTTAAGGGAAAAGGAACTTCAAGATTTTTAGATTTCCACTGCATCCCGCGAAGTGAAAAACTTTTAATAGCTGCCGTGAAAAGAGCGCAGTAAAACGGCTCACGATGGCAGCTGAACGAGCACGCATTTTGTCACGGGTATGCCGATTTTGTGAGCTTTTCACGTGATTTCCATGCACCATGAAGCCTATATTTTTTTAATCGCGTTTCAGTCTCGCACACAGAAGGCCGAATTGTTCGGCACTGCACGAAAGGTGGCGCGCATTAGTTTGCAAATGTCAGTTTGGCGAGTGAGTAGGTGCGGCTGCTAACCTCTCATCTTTAGCATCGTCGACGGACATGAGGCAGTGGTGATTGCACACAAAAGAAGCCTGTCCAGCATGCCGTGGGAGCGCCGATGTTCCGCCTTGGGCGACGCTGCCAGCGCATATCCTGGCCAGCAGCGCAGCGTGTCGCCAGCACCGCAGACCAATCCCGGCACAATGACTTCCTCTCTGTACATATTACACGGTTCGTTGACTACTGGGTCAAACGCGCTCGATTCCAAATCGCAATTCATTCATGCGGTAGTCCTAAATCTAGGGGCGGCGTCGTTTCCCCGCTGCAGATTAATCAGTTCACGGGAGAAACGGTACGAGTGCCATAAAACCGAACGTGCCCGGCGACTCCGGCGCAAGGCGAGCACTCGCTTATCAATCGGAGTTGGCAACTGGCGCAACGATGTTACGCGGACCGCACATTGTGAATGCAAAGCAGCTGGCTGCTTGGCGCCCCTTTTCGCTCGCCTTCCAGGATCCATGTACAGATTGATAATCCTCACTGAAAGAAGATTGTGTGCGCAGGCGAGCTGGCAAATCACAAACAAAAGGGGCACGCACTCTCTTTTATGTCGCCTCCCCCCCCTTTCCTTTCTGCAGTCTCAGGCTTGCAGTCTCAGTTTTGCTAAGCCTCGCAGCTGATGCCGACGCCGCTGCCGTGGGAGTCGCGGGTGCCGGAGCGGACAACATTTGCCGGCCTACTTGTACGCAGTGCCTTGCAAGTTTCGCTCCGCTCGCTAATTGCACGCATAAGCTCGTCATCTCCTTATCCCGCTTTGACTGTGCGTTCGAGAACACAGTAGGAAATCGCGCATATCCACTCAATAAAATGGGAACCTTCTGTCCGTTGGTCAGACTTGGTGTAAGAATGCTAACGAGCCCTGTGAAGCGAGCCTTGTTACCGCAGCAAGGATGTTTCACTCGGTGGTTGAATTATTCGTCGAAAGTGTCGGCCCCCAGCAAAATCATTCCACATTTCAGTTGGCATAATATAGTGGGGGGCGCTGCGGTGAATCAGTGTGCCAAGTGAGCTCTTGGGTTCAACTGCGCTTGTGCAAAACGTTTTTATAGACGCCTCCGTGCAGCCACTTGTAAGCAAAAAAGAGGCAAAGAAGGGGTTTCATTTAGCATTATTGAACTCGACCACGAAAAACAAAAGTCCACGGCGTTCATGGGGATTGCGAGATACGTCGTATTCGCGCAGTCCGGTCACGAAGAGTACAGGGATGGGTTTGCTGGGCGTCGGGCGCTGTTCAGTTCAGCATTCTCAGGCAAGTGCAGCCGAGTCCCTCGTTATGGCCGTCTAAGCCGCGAGCACACTGCTACTACATCGTACACAAACGACAGCCTGGAGACACTGTTTTGGAGGCGTGTTTCCTCCTTGAATACGACGGTCACATTAGTCGTACAAAAACGGTTTGCAGACATGTACAAAGCAAACATGCTTCCAACATGCGTGAGGCTTGTCCCCAGATCCCATCATGTTTGCAGAGAAAACCGTGCCTTTTGTATGATGCATGAGCAATGCGACTACGTCTTTAGGCATGCAACTGAGCACAGTGCCTGCACTTATTACCGCCCACCTTAGGGTGCACCAGCTGAACAGCGAAAAGCGCTACTAAAGAGAAACATCATAGAATAACCACCTGCCAGCACTTCCTCTACTGGAGTATGAACAACGCTTCGGAACCACGGTTCGTGTGAGCACATTACGAAATAAACATCTGGGTCTTACAAATAGTCAGCTGCACCCCCCCCCCCCCCCCCACCCGGGCCGCTTCAGCTATCATATTAAACAAAACAAAAAAAAAAGGAACGTGGCTATTTTTTGCTGCTTCGCTCGCATTCGACGTTTCTTCTATAAAGGCCATATTCCACTGATTACAGTGAGACGAACCTCGCTCCCTTATTCAACCTTTGGTCGTAGCAGAACGAGTTCACCTTACTTCTCTGTCCCTAGCCAAACACTGTTCTCTCTTTTCCGGCGTCTCATTTGCGGACGATCACGTTGAACTTCAGTTTAATGCGATAGGCGATTCTTCGAAGAAAATGATCGAACCGAACTCGAAAGCTGACATGTATGCACACTAGTGATGGAACTGAGTAGACTAGTACAGTGAAACAAAAAGAGTAAAATATGCAAAAAAATGAGCATGTTGGAGGGAAGAATGTCAGACAAGTCAGACTTTGCAATGTACAGGTTTCCAGACGGTGGAACATGTGATTTTAAAGTGTACGAGGCTTGGACCTACCCTCCCTGAAGGGGAAATGCATTTAGCGGGAGCACTGACTTTAGCTGGCGGGAGAGAGAGAGAAAAAAAAACTTTTATTTTCGCTCCGAATCCGGAGCTCCCGTTTTTTCACCATTCATCACCAAGCATGCTTTTGACATGTCAGACGAGGAGGCGCCATAGTGTCGCCTCGAGTGTCTTGGGCGGGTTGGCCCACTCTGTCCAGGTCTGAGGGAGGTGGTAGGAAGGGAGGGGTGAAAGAAATAGGTTACGCGATGTGTGGGCGTTAGGGCAGTCCCACAAGTAGTGTATGTTGGATGGATATCCGGTACAATGTGGGCAGACTAGTCGGCCAGGACGTCCTTGGATGAAGTGTGTGTAGTGTGGTGTCATGAGGGTCTGTGTTTGTGCACGTCTAATAAGGGGAGAGTCAGACCGGCTAAATATGAATGAGGGAGTGTGTAAAGTGATGGTGTGTTGTCTGAATTCGGGCAGCAAGGCTGTACGTTCCTTGCGCATTTGTTTCCGGTGTTCTTTGGGGTCATTGGGTTCGGGAGAGGGTGGGAGGTCCCGGATTAGAATTCGCTCGGGAGAGCGTGTGCGCTCGTAGATTTCCTCCCAGGCCCTGGTGACCCGGTACCCATTTTATATTGATGTGTAGGTGCGGGTGTGCGTGAAGGTGTCGTTGTAGTATGGAGTGTATGTGGGAAGGTAAGTCATTGTCTCGAAAGCAGCGGCACGCTCCCTGGTTGTCTGTGCGGATGAGAATTGTATCGGTTGAGTGGGTATGTTCTGTAATGGCTTCGGCGATGGCGAGTATTTCTGCGGCCGTCGAGGAGGGGACTCCTTCGTGTTCACGGGATGAAGATGATCGGAGTTCAATCACTGCCGTTCTGCTCCTGGTAGGTGTGTGGCTCGCGTCCGTGAAGTACACGTCTGTGTCTGAAGGGGTGCGTGAGAGTACCCGGCGGGCATGAGCTTCGCGGCGGGGTTGGTGGTTGTCAGGAGACGTGTTTTGTGGAATGGGGAGAACAGTTATGCGTGGGAGCGAATCCCATTGTGGGGTCGGGGGTGGGAGGGGCGGAAGTTTGGATGTGTCGTATTGTTGATGGGCGAGGATCTGGCGCCCCTGTTGAGATGTTATTAATCGCCGGTGCTGTGCATGTTCGTGTATAGTGATGCGATCATCTAGTGAGTTAAAGAGGCCAGTGTCTGTGATTAGATGTACAGGCGCAAATCAAGAGACTCCTAAAGCCAGTCGCGTGCATTTCCGGAGTGTGGTTTCTAGCTTCTTTGTTTGGGTCCGAGTTAGTGTAACATATGGGAAGTGATACATGACTCGTGTGTAGACGAGCGCCTCGATGGTCTTGCGGAGCTCATGATCCTTGAGGCCTCGACTGCGTCTCGTAACGCGCCTAAGCATGTTGTGTATCTGGTTAATTTGGCGTATGATGTGGTCCTATCTACACATTGGCTTTCCCATTCTGTTGGAGATGGAAGCCGAGAACTTCAATAGTTTGCTTTCGTGGAATGGGTTTGCCATCTATGTGGAGGTGTGAGGTCTCTTTATGTTTCAGCTTTCTTAATTGCCTGTGCCATTGGTAACAACGACATATTCGGACTTGTCGGGTGAGCAGGTGAGGCCTATAGTCTGAATGTATTGGTGTATGGTATTGAGGCCTGCCTGTATGGTTTGTTCCTGTTCTGCCGGTAAGCCTGTATTGCTCCAAATGGTTATGTCGTCCGCGTATCGATTGTGGTGTGGGTTGGGGATGGTTGCGAGAGCCTGTGGGAGGTCTTTTAGGGCCAAATTAAAAAGAATGGGAGAGAGGATGGCTCCTTGAGGCACACCCGCGGTGAGTGTGTATTTTTGATGAAGTATAGTCATCTACTTGTATCTGTATTGTGCGGTTCGTCAGGAAGGCTGCGATGTAATTGTACTTCTTTGACCCAGGCCTCGTGTGAATGAGGTTATCCAGAATGGCATGGTGTGTGACGTTATCAAATGCTTTGTGTAAGTCTATCCCTGCAATCGCTGTGTAGTTGCGATGTGCGGGGTTATTTGTAGATATCTTCGTGTATGCGCATTATTGTGTCCTGTGTGCACACGTGCTTGCGGAAGCCAGTCATAGTGTAGCGTAGTGCGTCGGTGTTGTCCAGATGCCATTCTAGTCGATGTAGGGCCATCTTCTCCATCAGCTTACCTGTGCACGATGTAAAGGAGATAGGTCGGAAGTTAGTAATGTTATCAGGTGTTTTTCCTGGTTCGGGTATGGGGATCACGAGCGCCTCCTTCCATTCCTGTGGAAGAATGCCCGTATCCCATGCCTCGTTAATATACTGAAGGAGTGAGTCCAAGTAAGCCTCCGAAAGGTTTCGGAGCATCGCCTAAGTGATCTTGTCCATGCCGGGGGTGGTGTTCCTTTTTAGGCTATGGAGAGCCGATACTAGTTTGCTCATGGTAAAGGGGGAGTTGATCCCTCTGGATTGCTGCTCAAGTGTTTCGGAAGTGTAAGAGGGAAGTGGGAGGGGTGGGTTTTTTTGTGGGTAGAATAGTTGCTGAATGTCGTTGGCGAGATCGTTCTTTATCTTGCTGGTGTGCATTCGTAATTTCGTCATAATGTGTCTCGGTTTGGATTGGCCTAGTAGCGTACGCAGGATTTGCCATACTCGCGGCGTGTGGAGCTGACCGTTCAGTTGGTCGCATAGTTGTAGCCAGTTCTCCGTGGCAAGTGAGTAAGCATAGTCCTGTGCTTCCTCGGTTATGGTTTGAATGACTCTTTTGAGACGTCGATTGGTCTTCTTTTTTTCCGCCATTTCTGAACTATCCTGTGACGTTTGTCCCAGAGGTTCACAAATTGGGAGTTCACGAATGGATGGTCTATGTCGCGGGCTACCGTTTTTGTGTGCTTGCTGTGCTCGTTGTGCACTGATTTTGTCCAGGCGGAGAGTGTGGCAGGGGTCGAGGGGTGGAGGGGGTTCTTCTCGAACTCGGGTCCATTTTGTGATCTTGGCTGCGGGGCCCCCGGTTTGGCGTGCTGCGGTCCCCGGGAAATGTTAAGGTGGTTACTAGTATGCAGTGGTCACTGCCCAACGTCTCCAATGAGTTCTCCCACGACGCTGTTGGGTTGCCTCTGTACCAAGTCAGGTCTGGGGTGGTGTCGTGCTCGTCACTGGTTCCCACCCTTGTAGGTATTGTGGTGTCGTTTGGAAGAGAAAACCGGCTGTCAGACATAAAGGTCTCCAGTTTTTGCCCGTTGGGTGTTGTGTGTGTGTAGTCCCATGTGGTGTTGTGGCTGTTGAAGTCGCCGGCCACGAGCAGGGGGTGGCCCCTGTATGCGGCCACGTGCTTCAACAGCCAACTGAGAGATAAGCTGTGTTGATTAGGCAGCCAATAAGTGTTCGTAATTATTCTGTCATTGGAGTTTGAACCCAGGTGGCATTGAACAGTGACATGTTCCTGTGTCGTTGTGTTAAAGGGGCACTCAAGCGGTTTTTGGGGAAGCTACTTTTCGGTGCGATGGCGTTAAGGAAGTGTCAGTGAATGAGTATCTTCAGTTCTAGAAGGCAGAATCGCCTATTAATCACGCAGGGATAAAATACGCGCGGACTCTTTTCTGTTCCTGCGCCGACCAATGAAATTATCGTATGTTTGAAAATTTTGGCGGCCTTTCTTTCCCCGCTGCGTTGGAAACAACCGCAGCGACAGACCAATCACAGGTTGAAGAGAACTGGTTGCGCGCGTTGCATGACGGTCGTGGGCTGGCTCCTTCTATATGCGAACATGGCGTCGGCTCGGTGGTGATCGTTGGCGTGGTCGGCGTGGTGGAAGCTCATCGTTCCGCGTAAAAGCGCTATCCTTGACTGTGAATTTTCGTCGTGTGTCGTTATGATAACCCAGCACGTACTAGAAGGGAAGATCCACCTACTCGTGCGGCGATGTCGTGGCGACACTCTCAAGACAGCAGAAACGCCCGTGCCGTCGTGTTTGTTTACTTCGACTACAGTGGTGCTTTCTAAGCATTTGTGTCCTCGAACATCGCCCGGATTTCTCATTTGGCGCATTTTATGCGTGTGCTCAAGTTCAAGGTATTACTGGCGCGTACCGTATAAAGGATGCGAATTTTCATGCGTTTTCATCACCGGAGAAAAGTGATTAGTGTTAGCAATCCTGAACGCTCGCAACGTCTGTCTGATCACAAAATCATATTTCTACGTTGCTATATCGCTGCTAAGATTACATCGCCTTTTATAATCGTAGAAAAGGCGTGTGGCGATATTTGTACTATTGGCAAAGTCATGTATTAGAGTCGTGATCGTCCAAGACGGCTTACTGAATCTTTTTCTTTCATCCACTGTACCCTGCAAGCCTATCATCAAAAAAAGAAATAAAGCTTTAGGCTATAGAAAACTGTATGTCTATATTCTGTTACGGCATTGAGTGGCAGTGCGTCCCCTTTTTAGAGGCGCCGCTGAAACAGCTGACGGCGGCGTAGAAGCGGTCGCCGTGCTGACGACCCGCTGCGCTTGTTGCAGTGGTTGCCGGTGTGTGTACGCGCGGCGCAGAGCGGTCGTTCCGGTTGCAACGGACGCAGTCGTAGGTAACGCGCTCGTTGCACATGTCTAAACCAGTCTCCTCCCGAGGCGAAAGTCAATGTGGCGACATCGTTTGACATCACGTACCAGAGGTTACGCTGCGATGCCAAACGTTGGTTTGGTTATGACATGCCCCAACCGCAAATCGAAGAACGCCCGAAAAGGCCTGCGTTTCGTCGTCCTCGGAACCCGAACACGACTCCGAAGCGCTGCTATCGTCCACATCGCACGTCGGAGTGGTGTCATAGGAAATCATCCCCAGGTCGACTGTCCGCCGAAGACTTTCAACCTCTAACGGCGTCAGGTCCTCGAGCGTAGAGAAATCCGCCATGATCGAAGATCGAATGACAAAGTTCGGCCGGTGCGGCTCCCTCGTTATCACTGTGCGACGGCGGAACGTCGTCCAACGCCATTGGCCCGAGATCCTTTTGATAAGCGTGCGAGGACCAATGAGAGTGGTTTCGTTTTCGAATGGATCCGAGGTATGGCGGCCTTCCATTACATTTTTATTAAAGAAATAATCACCGTATGACTATATTTTTTGTTTTTTTAAGGATACTTAGGGCGTCTAGATTCAGTTGTCATGATCAAAACACGAACTCAAAAACCACTTGAGTGCCCCTTTAATGTGGGACGTGTCGATCTGCACGGCAGCCACATGATTAGCGACGTACGCGGCCACAAGTGTGGGTGTAGTGGTACCGGTGTGTGAGGTTTTGTCTCGTCGTGTAATGCTGGGTTGCGTGAAGAACTGATAGCCTGGGAGAGTTATCGACCCGGTTGTTTCTTGTAGAAGCATGATATTTGGTTTGACTGCGGAATTCTGAATGTGGTATGTGAGGAGTCCTTTTTTGCGTTTTAGTCCGCGACAGTTTCATTGCCAGATAGTTCTTTGTTTTGTGTGAGATGAAGATGTTAGGGGCTGTGTTGAATTGGGTGTAGGTTGCTTAGCCATCGTGTGAGAGTGGGGAGCTGGCCGCTGCCTCGGAAACGATAATCTTGTTTGGGCTATCCGGAGTGTCAGGGGTGTCGTGTGTGGGCGTTTTCATAGAACCATTTCGTTCCTAGCGAGAGTTGCCTGGACATTGGCTAGGATTGAATCGGACTGTTCGATTCGTTGGGTGAGGTGGGCAACTTGTTCTGCGAGACTTTGCATAAGTGCATCGCGTTTCTCCGTTTTTCCTGTAGCTGACTTATATTGTTTTGCATGTGGATCATGGTGGCTTTGATTTGTTGCAATTCAGCGAGGATTGGTTCAGTGTTTGGAGTGGTGCTGGGGAGTGTGAGGAGCGTAAGGGGTGGGGTTTGTGGTCTCGTTGTGTGTGGCTGAAGGCCTGCCTGCATAGCCTTGACAATATTGTCCGTGATTGGGGCGACGCGTGCCGGTTCCAATGCCTGGCTGCACGTGGGATGGGGATGTGTTGTGCAGGAGTGTGTGGGCTGATTAGTACATGGAGCTGGACGGGAGACACTGCTACTTTCCCTTGGTCGCTGCTCCGGTCCCTTGAGCGAATTTTCCTCCAAGATATTTCTGGTTTGGTTACTGTCAATGGTGGTCTTGTGGCGTCGGCGAGGATTATGGTTCAGTCCTCTGCTTGGCGCTGAGGCGACCGCTTGGGTCACTGGCTTTTTGGTGGCGGTCTGTGCTGTTTCAGGTTGATGCCCTGGGCTGCGACTGCGGCTGCGGCTGGAGTTATCGAGTACCGCAAACCGGTTCGATGCGGGCAGGGCAGGCCAGTGCACTGTGCTGTGAAGGGGTGGTGGGTCCTTGAGGGGCAGATGAGTTGTCAGGAATCGCTCGCGGCGGTATTGTTGGCCTGCTTGCGTCTGTTCGTCGGCCTGGGCACGGGCTGGGCATTGTCGGTGTTCCGGGCGGGTGCTTGCCCTGACAGTTCAGACAAAATGGTTCTCACGTGTGCGGTTTCGCTATGCCTGTGTCGATGGGTAAGGTCGTGCTATATGTGGGACACGTTATCGATATTATCTTTTTGGGGCACACATCGGCTTGGTGGCCGATCGCGTAGCAGTGGTGGCATTGGAGGCTGCGCGGGCGATAGGGATAAAGTCGCATCACGACGCGGTTGTAAAGTGCGTAGCGTAGAAGTTGGGTCCTCGACTGTAATGAGGATGGAGTTGGATGTGCCAATCCGTCTGGTGTGGAGGATTTTAGGGCCTTGTACTTGTAGTTTTTGTCGGATGACTTCTTCAGATATGTGTGGTTGGATGCCGTGGATCACACCCCGCGCGTTGGCAGCACTAACCGCGAGGTAGGTTCGGACCGGGTGTGCGGCGTCGGCCAAGCTCACTTGTTGTAGTTGTAGCAATTTTCTTTCTACGGTAGGGCGATATGTGTCAATAGCGACAAGATTTTGAATGTCTCGCACTTTGATATATGTGTCTGAATGTTCGTTGGAAGTTAGGGATGCGGCTTCGATGATTCGATCGCCGATTTCGTGGTGGGGTAGGGCGGCTAGGTTGAGGCCATCGGTGAACTTCACGATAATGGTCACTTAGATTGTGTAGCGGGTGGCTTCACCGCTGGCCGGTCGCCAATCCGTGTCCATAGCCTGGGGAGATGATTGCATCCTACTGGGGTCACGAGGGAGGCCGGCCTGGGTGAGGCCTTGCGGCGCAAACTCGGCCTCCGGACGGTTTTATGCGTAGCAGGCCTAGTATGGAGTTGGCTGATGTGACGAAAAGTATGACGACGTCGGTCAAATTGTCACACTCACCGGATGGCAGGAGGGTCCCTGGATCCGTGTATTGACGTTTTATGAAATCGGTGCGAAAATCTTAGGTTTGCAGGGATATTTGGCGAAGCCCGAAGGGCATGTATTGACTTGGTGGCACCACTTCTTTTTTTCTTAGCTGGCGAGGATGGAAGAACGGTGAAACAAAAAATTACAATCACAAAAAAAAAAATGGTTTGATGACTGGTGGAGAAGGTCCAGAGAAGCGCGATAATGCACAAAAATGTTAAGGTAGACGATTCAGTGACAGACGAAAATCATAGCAAAATTTAAAGTGGATTGGTGTAAATGTTTCTAGGCTAGGCGGCGCAAGCTACCACCCGATAAATAGGTATAGCAAATACATTGCATTCATTCATCAATCTTATGATAGAAGATATATACGCTTCTGTTCATCGATGTCTTCTTCAGTCCACTCCTTTTTCTTGAGAGACAATGTGAACACGACCAGAGCACTTCCAGCGAGACACCTCGTCCTCCGACAAATCCAGCGCATATCTCAGCGGTATCGAGGAACTTGAATAACGTGCACTCTGCCAGTGTGGAACATGTGAAGCAACGGCCCTTTTCAGGGCCACAATACTTTGTGCAAATCGGGCCTCTCTCGATGTCGTCCAACTCCCGTATTGTTAAAAAAACAAATTAAAAATTAACGAGTGCAGGAGGAATTGAGTATACTTGTGCTGTACTTGAGTTAGTATCCTTAAGTAAAATATATATGACTCAAATCCAAACACGTTTTATTGCCCCTCTTAGCATGAAAATGAAGTGAAAGGGGCAATGATGTATGGGCATGTAAAGTTTTTTTTTATTATCGATTCTTCACATTCTTTTCTACAATGATGCGAGTGGAGCTATAAAATTATGCCTCAAATGTGAACATTTTGGCTTCAAGAAACTGTTAAATTTCCAATTGCATTTTCAACTAGACATGAGATACAGATTTATACAGACCTCGTTGAAGTAACATGTTTTGGTATGTTATGAAGTGCGTGATGAAAGAAACGTATGGACAGAAGTAAAAACAGCTAAGAAAATAAATTGTACAGGCCGCAACTATTACTTGTATGTTAACGTTTGATTATACCGTTGAAACTTGGGAACAAGACTGCTTCGATGGAATTCCTCATTCCGAGCTGCATGTGTAAAATTTATAACTTGGTGCTGGAGAAAAATGACAGTTACAAAGCAGAAGAGGAACTGAAATATGCATTTCCGGAAAATGCACAAACTTAAAGTACATCTAAAAAAAAAAAAGTGCGCCTGGAAAGTGGATTTGAACCGAGGCCGGCGAGATGCCGCGATCGCGGGAGTGGCGCGGTGCTAGACCTCTCCTCCACGAAATGCGCGGAGTAACACTTTTTTTTTCTTTTTTCATGCGCACTATTTTCGTACCTTTCTCAGCGTTGCACGATATGTATGAAACGAAGTATAGCTATTTGGCTAGGACCTGGGCTCCGTCAATCCAAACCACGAATACCCTCTCTAATAACGTAGACACTGATGTCATCGATCACTGGAAGAAATATAGCATACGCGCCTGACAATCATTCTCAAGATGAATGACAAATTTCGGAACATGGGTAGGCGGAGCAGCGCTTGTCGATAACGTCATTGTGAGGGGTTCTCGCAGTACGCGTGTCAAGACTAAGAGGCACGTAGAGTGCGGAATGGCCTTTTGTATCAACTGCCGTGTCAAACGGCATTGCATATAGTGAATAAGAGAAGGCCATTTTTATCACTAGCTTGCAAGGCCACAGCGGATGTGAGCATGCGTTTGCTTCGCCTCTACTAAGCTTTCGATGCGAATGTGGCTTATTTCAACTGAGCAGGTGCGTCCTACTGGCATGATTAAAAATAACGAGGATAATACCTACTCCTCTGGATTGCTATTACTTAGGTGTATGTACAGAAGGGCTTGGATTACTGCCGGTTACTCTAAAGTGACGCTTTTACTCATTCCACGTACACAACAGCACAAGGTCATGTACCCCATCTTCGAGAACCTTGGCAATCGCACACTCACTCTGAAACTCACTCGCAGGCATAATTGGGAGTGAATTTAAATGTCTTCTCCGAGGTACACTTGAGTTGGGATATGAATTTATGTGAATCCTTGATGGGACTCATAGTTTATGATATGATATAGGGTAACTCCGCGATAGCTCGTAATCTGATCACAGGGGACTCCGTGATATACCTCTCTTCATTGTAGGACATAGAGTAACTCCCTACTGAGAGGGTTATTTCTTCTTTATGTTGGGAGATGGTCCTTCATAAAACGAATTACGGCCAGCAAATGTTAAAATATACCCTTCCCTGTTTATTCAACATCTTTACTAGTCGCAATTCGAGCATGCAATCTCTTATCATTAATCAACTACGAAACCTAAGTGCGCATTGTTAATACGTGTTTGGGATTGAATTGTATAAGTTGTGTCGAACAGAGCTTTTTTTTTTTTGTATTGCATCTTGAATTTTGATTTAATTGTATATTGTGTGAAACCAAGAGTTCTTTTTTTAGCTTTTTGTGTGTTATTGTACCCGTCACGCTCTTTTACAGCTTTTTTTTTTCGGCTTCCTCTTCATCACTGTTTTGATAAATACGAAGCTATTGCATTGTATTGTGTCGAGGTTCAGAGAAAAAAGGGGTACACAGGGATAAATAAGGGTCTCCTCTACGTGCAAGTCATGAGTTTATCGGTGTTAAAATACATTTTGGAAGTAAAAACTTGTGACCGCCGTGCTGTGTCTAGTGGCTCGTTGTTCCACCGAATAAGAGCTTGACCTTGGGCGCATATGCGACTACGCCCTGGCGCTTGTACAGAAGGACACAGAGTAGGCGTACTCTGGCGGGGCAGGTGCCTGCTTGTCAGTCCTTGAAGCAAGGCGCTCGCTGGGGGAGGTGACTGCTGCTCGGGGCTGCGTGGGGAGGCTGACGTCGTAGTTCACAGCGTCGCACTGGAAAAGAACGAGAGTGCACAGGGTACCTTTACTTATAGGTAGGGTTCCATGTTTTTGGAGTTTATATTTCGAGAAATTCGGAAGGTGTATTAGGAGTTTATTTTCTTGCCGAAAATTTTGAGTTTATCCGAAGTTTATCTCTGTTAGGCTCCGAATTCTCCAAAACTCCGAGTTCAATTTCGCGGTGTTTCCAATTTTACCGCTTGCAGAAAATCTGGCCTCGGTGGCGTGGAAGAAAAGCCGGCGTCGGCGGCGTGAGCGAAAATCCTGATTGGTCGATGAGGTCATGACGTCACAGCCACATGAACTCGCGCGGGAATTTCGAACAATTCACAACGCTCACATCAAACATGCCGTCACGCGTGAATGAAAGTGAATAAAAAACATGACATGTAATACGAATTATAGGTCGCCGGAAGTCTCAAGTGTTTTCGCTTTATAAAGTATTTAATTTGCCTTCAGTGAAAAAAAAATTGCGGTGGCTTAGCTCGGCTATGCCAGGATATACGTAGCGTGAGCTTATGCGCACAAAATGAGAGGCGCTATCAAGCGGCTCCGGTGCAGCGTCAGACTTGGCTACTGCGCAACGGAGGAGCACAGCTGGGCACGCGGCGGCGCCAGTGCGTCTGCCGAGGCTATGACGTCACTCCTCTGGAATGCGCAGACCGGCGAGGCGCGCAAGGTGGCGGCGGAGCGCGCGGTGGCGGCGTCTCCGGCGCGCCAGCTGTGCGCCGTGTGACGTCAATGCTCCTCGCGCTTGCGCAGCACGGAGCACGGCTCATTATGTGAGCCACGCGAAACTACTCAACCTCGGCCAGTGTAGCTCACGCTACAAACGTTTGAGGAATCTTAGGTACGATTCTACCGTTGTGAGCAAGACACGCTACTGACTAGGCCACACAATTGCTTACATGGCGAATGAGAAGGCAATGTGAACGGGGACCGATAACGCTATTGCGTTCCACTTTTAAAGGTTAAGCTTAAGCGTCCTCCAAGCTTTTCGAGTTTTAAAATGAGAATAAATAGAAAAAGGGAGTCTCGTTTATTCACAAACACGAAGGAGTCAACTTGCATAAGTAACATATGGTCAGAAACATATACCCTGTATTTGTAAGAACTCAGCTGTATCGAATGATAGTCCTTGAGCTGGATTTGGCGGTGGCCTTCTTGCCACTGGTAATACTAACCGTCCCACGACAAAATTTGCAAACGAGTGTTGCTTCAATAGAGGTCGATAATTTAAAATTCCTAAACACTTATGAAAAAAAAAAATTAGACGTTTAGAATTCTCAGTAATGCCGAATTAGAGCGCAGCTCTTGTGGACGGGAGGGTTTAGAGGGGAGGGTATGCCCATCTTCCCCCTCCCCTCCTCCTCTCCTGCTCCCCTCCCATTTAGCGGAAAATTTTCGCTGATTTCCCGCTAAATTTAGCGAAAAAATTCCCCGCTTATATTTGCGGAAAAATTTTCCGCGAAATTTAGCTGGGAAATTTTTCCGCTAATTTTAGCGGGGAAATTTACCCATAATGCAGCGCGCTGTTACGCCAACGCCGACGACGGCAACGGCGACGGCGACGCCGCTCAAGCCGGAAACGGGTGCCTAAGAGCAGCGCTCTAAAAAAATGCTGACTTCTTAGCGACACTTGCGACTTTCTGTCCGAGCTACTTTCTGTCACCCTATTTGTATCGACCAAAGTTCTTATAGACACATTTCTATAGACCAACACCTGTTTACAAACAAACCGGAGCATCCCTAGCGGACGCCACCGGCGCCGCGCATCCGCGATGGAGTGTGGGCAAGAAGCTCGCCGTCGCCCATAAACAAGCCATTGGAATGCGGTGTTGTCGGAGTCGGTGTGAGTCCCCGTGCTCTCTTTCCCGTTGGAATTGTTGATTCTACGTCCTCCCGACAATGTCTGACTACTTTAGCGGCCTCAGCAAAATTAACGAGGTTCGTTACACCGCAAAATTTCGCGTGAATAATGTGACATGCGGCGACGCATTCTGCGTGGATGTCGCAGAACGGACGCTAAAGCCTGATTGGCATGATGAGATTCTGCTCGCTACTTTCGGTCATGAAGTCGGTCGGGCTGCAAAAGCGTGAATCGTAGCTGAGATGGTCGACGTCGATACTGAAAATCGCAAGCAGAGTCGGACCTAGTGAATCAGGTGTAACAAGTCGGTGATGGCCACTGGTAACAATTATCAACATCCCCTAGTATCTACTGTTTGCACCGAGCCTACTTGCCCCAACCAACCTTCAAACTTAAAAGTCTTTTGAGGCCTGCAATTACTTCTTATCGCAGTTACCGGGTCAACGTTCGGTCTACGGGCCGCTGTCGTTCGTACGAGCAGACGACAACAACGAGAAACGTTTGAGAGAGCAGACGACAATTCGAACGATCAGGCGGCCGTTTGTACTTGATGACGCACTGAACGTAGTCCGCGGGTGGTCCGTACAAATTGGCGGTTTTCCCGCGTTCATATTTGAACAAAACAAATAAATATGACGACCACAAGTATCCGTGAATTCGACCCAAAGTGCTTCCCGCAGAAGCAATCGTGGTCCGACGGTGTCTGGTTTTCCCTTTTCACGGCCCCTATCCACGTTCTCGGACTAACTGAGCCGGCAGAAAACACATGAAAAATGACCTTCAAACTCTTCCCGACTCTTTTGGTACAGCCCCAGTTGCGGTGTATCGACGAGAAGGCAGGTTTTTGTCTGGTTTCTTTCAAGACAACAAAGGAATGCACGCCCCTCATGGTGACTTCCGCCCACAGCCCAAGACCTGAAGTGCGCCCGACGCGCCACCACCGCGCCGTGACGTAACAGAGCTGAGTTCGTGTATAGACAAACTCTTTAAAAACTTGAATCAAATTCAATCGATACTATTTAATCTACTTTATATCAACATGAGTGGACAGACTTTATATAACATTTGTTGCGAGAGAAAGCTATAGCTTTAAGTCCCTATAACACCTATAGAGATAGAATAATATTTCCAGCGGCCATATTTAATATCTTTTTATTTATATGAGTTTACAGACTTTTTATTTCCTCATTGATATTGAAGCCAATAGACTCCACAGGTTTAAAAAATATATCAAAATTATATTCGACGTTTAAGGAGCATCTTTAGTGCACTTTTTATCGAGTTAAGTTGAAATATTTTCTATTATCTTTGTTGATAAAAAATAAAATAAAAGCGTAGTCGCTAAAATATATATTCATATTAAATATTTTAAAGACAGACTAGAAATCTAAAAAATAGCGCTAGACACACTCCCCCCCAAACTCGACCTTCTGCGTCGCATAATTGAGATCAATGTTGCGGAGTTGCCACTCCGGCGTTGGAATGATTCCGCAATCATTCCGCATTTTCGCGACCCCGGAATGGAATGGGAATGGAATGGCGGCAACATTGAGGGGAATGGAATAGGAATGGAATTAGATGCCTTTTGCCCGGAATGGAATGAGTATAAAATGGGCCCGGTTCTTTTTTGTGTGTGTGTGTGTGTGTGTGTGTGTGTGTGTTTACGGTTAGCTAAATCGAGCCAGTCAGCGAGTCAGTTGCTCAGAAATAAAATGAGCGGGAAACTGCTTGCCCGCGTGGAGCCCTAACAGACTTATACGCAAAAAAGTGCAACACAAAAAACAAGCGTCAAAGCAAAGAGCAGAGAGGGGGGGGGGGGGGGGGGGGCTGACGCCTTTCACGGACGCGCAGGCGTCGGGCTTCACTCGCGCCACACGAAAGCGAAACAAGAAACCAAGCACCAAGCAAAAGAAACGAAGGGAGCGGCAAAGAAAGAAACCGCCATGCACGGCTCCTCCTCTTCCTTCTTGTCTTGCTTTTTTTTTTTTTCGACGGCATGGGGCATGCACGCGCGCAGACTGAGATCTGGAAGCGGGGGCGATTCACTCGCGCGCCGCGGAAAGATGATCAGTTATTGTTTTCTTATAGTTCGCGGAGCGTTGTTTAGCAGGCGGCCAACCCTGCTGCCTTCCACGTTCATTCACGCGCACTCCTTGGAAGTGCGAACTGTGGGTTTGCTTCGGCATTAAAACAAAGCGAGATTCACTTCTCTCTTCTCGTGCGCTTTGCTCCGACGCTCGTTTTTTATACTGCATTTTTCCGTGTAAGTCCGCCTTTTACTTGGTCTTTGTTCCAATGCTTCTTCTCTGTGTTATATGTTTTACATTCAAGTGGGTTTGGGGCATAGCCTCCTCTATACTCATTTGTCAGTATAGAGGAGGCAGTGGTTAGGGTTTCAAGCAAGCTAGCGGATTCCAGCCCATTTCCTTTGACTTTAGTCTCTGCATACTTTGTTTCACCTTGTGATGGACCGCTGCGGACACTACGAGTCACCCCAGGCGATCCAGCACAGTGAGCGGGACTACACGCACGGCGCGTTGCTGCGTTCCAGGGTCACGCGACACTCAGAAGGCACTGGATTGGTTTCGATGGCTCTCGTGCTGTCTGTTGCGGTCCATCGTAAGATGAAGTGGACTATCATCACCGCTCTCGTCGCGTGACCGAAATGACTATACTTCGTCTCACCCTAGCATGGACTAACCGCGAAGGCTGTGGTAGCGCGAGCAGCCAGCCTTGACGGCCTTCACTAGATCACTTGCTGCACGAGCGCTCGTGCAGCCGCCGCGGCTTCATTCAAAGCGACTAGCTCGCGCTTTTAGCACGCGCGGCTAACAATAGTCCATACTAAGGTGAGACGAAGTATAGACCTGCAGAAAGACAGTCCCGCGCCAGACGAGGCGCGACCGTTGCTGTGAGGGCCACTGAGAATTAGAGCTGGGTGCTAGCTGCTACTGAGGTTTTGGCTTCCGCGCGCTTTGTAACCTTGCATGAGAGTAATTGCTTTGTATTGGCTCATGTCCGAATAATTAGTAAGATGATTAACAAATGGCAGGTAATAAACCGATAACGTCAGTATAATGAACGAACCACAACGAACAAACGTATATTTGAGCCCAGCAGACGTTCTATTGATCGCCTGGAAAACACATAAAAAATTGAATTGCATATGATAATAAATATCGAGATTCGGAAAGCAAGTGTGAACTTATGCGTTTTAAAACAGGTTTCGTCACATGGTCTATACGGCCCCTCGTTCTGCGCGGTAGAGGCTGCACTTTGTCAGAGGATGCGTTGTTGCCGCTGTGCATGGAGTCGCTTCCAGCAGCGTAGTTGCTGTGCAGGTATTTGAAGAATACAGTAATATAGCTTATTTCTGCGCCACGCACGAACTGTATATGTTTATGGTCTTATCAAACAAACACGCTGGCCGCGTATGTCCTAAAAATCAAATGCAATGAAGTCCGCAAAAAAAAAAAAAAAAAAGAGTGGATTTAAATTTTGCTGTTTGTTGCGAGCCACGTGGTCGCGAGACCGATGTCTTAAACAAGCATCGACATATCAAGGGGTCTTTCTCGATGTTTGCAGTACAATGTAAACGAACACTTTGTGCCACCAGCGCTCCGCTTAGTAAAATCAGTGCCTTTTTGAGGCAATTAGCTTTTTTTTTCAATTTTCTGTGCGTTTTATAATGTCAGCTTTATGCTGCTTATGCCGGCAACATAATGTAGCTGTCAAATGCCAATTTTTATGTTTAGAAATTGGAGGAATGAAATGGAACGATTCAGCCATTCCAGGAGTGGAAATGAGCCCAGTGTACACATTCCTAGGAGTTGAAAGGAATTGAATTCTCGAAAACCTTGATTCCCCGGAATGGAATGGAATGGAATGGCGTCACCCATTCCGCAACACTGATTGAGATGCACGTGCGTTTCCTAACCTAAAACTCTCAGCAATGGGAACTTTTTTTTAACAGCCCTCGTGTCATTCATGCCGTAGTAATCGGCAGCGTAAAGTTGGCAATTCGTATTCAGTTCTTATCGCAGTGCAAATATGTTTTTTTTTTTTTTGTTATATCATAGTCAAAACCAGATCCAAGCTAAACCGCCTCTAGAAGTGTCTATTTTTTTTTTCTTCATGACACCGAACAATTTTGAATCACGCACGTCGTTGGTTTGTAACGTTACTGCTATCTGAACATTCTACATTGAATTCAGAATTTTGTGATAACACCTATTACCCGCCCCTCAGTCGGCTGCAGTTATTTAAATCAATAAATACTCTCATATTTAGGTCATCAATCGTTCGGACGGTATTCCTCCAGTACTTGAGAAGACATAAAAGGCACAGAAATGTACGGGCTGCCGTTGCTAGTGGGAGTTCCTGCCGGCACTTTGAAGAATGGCTGTGCATGTGACCCACGGTGTAAGATATATACTCTTTAGGTAAGGACACTGAAGCGAGGAACATTGAGACGCGATCGACCAGATAAAGTCCTCTCACGAGCGCACACGCGCGCCCAACAGCCCGCGGAGTACTAGCGTCGCCCGCTGGCGAAACGACGCAACTGTGAAAAAATCAGAGGAAAATATCTCGTTGCCGTGGCATCTCTCGTGCAGCCGGCGCACACTCTTGAGCTAGGAGCTCGTGCTCGTCTGATACCATGGCTACGAGATATTTTATTTATGTTTTTTTCACAGTCACATCGTTTCGCCGGCGAGCGACGCTAGTTCTCCGCGGGCTGATGGGCAGCGCGCATGCCCTCGTGAGAGGACTCTATCTGGTCGCTCCGCGTCGGGCAGAGTCCTCACCTAAAGAGTATATCTTACACCGCGATGTGACCACAGGGCCGTAATCAGCAGCGTACGCTAAGCTCAAAACCCTCTAGTGACCGGAAATGCAGGTGCTGTTGCAATTTTTTATTTACACCTCGTGCGACGTAGAAACGCAGCATAGTTTTAACATGTAATCAAGTTCAAAAGTTGAAAGACATGCACACGCGCAGTCAAAATACCGAAAAAAATTCGAAAAAATATTCTGCCCATAAAAAAAAGAAAAAAAAACTTTTTTTTGGTAGCACTATATTTTCGTACCACATACAAGACACTGGTTGTCTCGTTCTGATGTCAGCAGAGGTGAAAAAATTACATTCTTAAATTATTTAAATTTCATTTCTAATTACTTTTCTGAAAACTGCGAAATGCAATTGAATTACATGTCAAATTACCACACACTAAAAGTAATAAAATTACTTTGGCATTACTTATTTAATATCTTCAGGCAGTAGTAGTTCGTGCTCATTTTATTGACACTATATTTACCAGAACTCCGATTTTCCTGTTTACACCGCAAAAGTCTCATGCGCCTATGCGGTGAACCACACTGAACAGGCCTTCCGCTGGCACACACGGCGTAAGTGTTAAACATGATTAATTTCTTCTTCTTTCGATGTTTCGAAGACAGTTGACTCACCAGTTTCGCTGTTCATTCAACGGTGAAGGTCCTTAGTTAAAGGGTGATATAATTTTGTCTTCCTGATTCATGGGAGCTCGCTTTTGCAAGTCGTCATGTGGAACGTTTCCCTTCCTACTTGGATGCAGTCTAATCCTTTAGTTTAGAGCACTAGTTGATGCATTCCCGGTCGTTGCTTTCGATGAGTATTGTTTAAAAACACTCGTAGAGCCCGAGTTACTGCGCGCTGTCACACAAGGGGGCTGAATGTTTGCTGGGCAGAAGCATCGCCAGTTGAGACAGTGAATGGTGCGAGTTTCCTAAAATGTGAACTTTCCCAACGGGTGGCGATGTCTGCTCGTTTGCTTAATCCCGAATAAACTCCTCAAGGAAAGGCAGAAAGGCATACCGCGAGCGTCACCTGCTTTGATCGATTCCCGTCTACTCCGACTACAAAAAGCATCTTTACTTACCAAGGACAGGGATACGCACGAAACTTCCTGGGGCCTTGACAAGACCCTTGGGATTTACTTTTTAGTCTGGTCGTTTGTTGTTCACGATGGTCGACGCTTACGGTGTGACCTTGCCTGACGAAAAAGCAAGGAGGCTGGGGATCTGCGTGTCCTCTCAGGATCTGATATATGTTGACCTCACTCGTGATGTGCCCTACCCCGTCGTAATGATGTCACCACGTGAACGTCTTGCCTGGAGTTCGTGAGCCGTGGCCTTCAGCGATCTCTTTACACGGGAGCTTTTCTTCACCTCCTTTGCCTTTCGAGCTCGCCAACTAAGCGCCGACTGTGGACCCCAAAAGTTTTGTATAGCACTATGCTCACGTAAGCTGACATTGAATAGTAACTGAAGTCGGCTGCTAAACACACACGTGTAAGCGAAATGCTTCTGCTAGGATCCGCACAGTGGCGCCACAGTCTTGTCACACGTAAAGCGCTGGATATCTTGACTTATCCAAGAACCGCCATCGTTTGATCACGCCGCAGGAGCTCCTATTGGATGCTAGCGACGCGTCGCCATTTTTGGCTCAAGTTCGTCAAATCATGCACCACCTTGGCAGTACTTTAAAACTCAATCAAATCCATCCAGCGCTTTAGTCGTACGCTTTCAATACGACAGGCCTCAGACATAAAATTCAGCAAGTGTCGACATTCGAATATATTGTACGTACAACGTGATGTCACGTTATTCAAACAGGGTTCATTTGATACACATCTCAAGTAACACAGGATATTCAGTCAACTGTATCGACACGGTCGGAAGGAATCCAAGAGGAACTCGCTTCGAGGCACATTTCGAGATAGCTTGCTTTTTCCACGGCACCAAAGCAAAATAATGAACATCTATCTCCTACCCAGTCACGTATCGGGGGGGGGGGGGGGGGGGGGCATGGAGCCCGGGTTTCCTCCCCCCCCCCTCCCCAAAATTTTCTATTTTGTTGGGGCGTCCTCTCCCTCCTCCCCCTAATACAGCATTTTGTCATGGTGCCCCCCCCCCCCCCCCTTCCTCCCCGAATCAAAATTCTGGCTACGTTCCTGCTCCTACCCCAACCCAATCGGCTGTTTTTGGCGAAGGCCAACTTGAGATAATCTCAAAGAACAGTACATCATTGTTCGCAACGTCGCGCGTTGCAAACCGTTCGACATTGTTCCCTTCGTTCGTTTCCGTGGAATACCGAGCAGAAACGCTTGAATAGGAAACACTCATGCCACGAGCGGGAGGCACTCACTTCATCGAATGACGTTTTAGCGAACGCCGACGTTTCACCGAATGACACTTTAGCGAATGCCGCCGCGAAGCGGCGTTTACGGGTGTGCCAAGTGGGTTAACATTTTTGTAATGAGCCGCCGCAGACTGTAGCTGTGAAGCGGCGTAAGCGCATCGCGAGGGGGTGGGTTAACACGAGCCCCCATTATTCGCTAAAACGTCGATTCGCTCAAATGTCGCTGTTCGCTAAAACGTCGTTCGCTCGTGATATGGACCCGTCACGAGCACTGGCTCTCACAGTGGAAGATAGCGCCAAGAAGGGCACGTAGCATAAATAAATAAAATAAATTGGCAACTTCCCAAGAGGGCCGGAAAACTCGGAATACACAACACAGGTGGAGAGCTGCACTGAGCAGGTTTCAACAGGCCAAGCATGTCGAAGACACTTTCTATAGCTGCTAGGGGTCGCGAGAATCACACCAGTTGCATCATCATCACCAAGATAGCGGCGACCTAAAAATGTTTTTTTTTTTTTTTTTTAAAGGTGTATATTAAGTTTTCTAAGTAAATACGGCAGTGTTCGTTTGACTCGGCGTACCCGGAATGCTAGAACGTCAACGGCACGAATTTTCCAGTCTGCAGAGCGGCGCAGGTTCCCGGTAGCAGCGGCGGTGAGCATCCCTCCGCGGGTTGCTCGAACCGGACGAGGGAACGTGCCGGGCGTACCGAGACGTTAGTTACAAGAGTTTTGGGGCGGCACGCCTCTTTCGCAACGAGTGCGCCCGCCGAATCAGTCGACCGATCTTCCAAGTCAGAGAAGATCGTAAGAAATCCGAGTAAGAGAGTTTGAATACTGTCAACCAGAGATCCCAGCGCGGCCGGACCCTCTACAGTCGTTGACAGCCTAAGGTATACGCGTGACTTTACAAGTTCCTGCTCCTTGCTTTGCGATTGGTTCTTTTACGTTCTTATCGGTGAATACCATAATCCCCTTGGCTGCAGAGAAACCATGAGATGTTTCTTGTACTCTATCCCAGTGGTTCTCGAATGGGGGACCGCGGACCCTTAGGGGTCCGCGGAGGCATTCTAAAGTCCACGAAGCCCTGCCTCATCAGTAAAGCCCGGCAATAAATGTTGTCTTTTTTTAGATCGAGATGAAATGTCTCAGCTTCCCGGCGAGTTTTCTCGTGTGTATGTCAATAAGAGAAGTCTACTTCACACTAGCCTTTAGTCATATCCATTTATTAAGTCATTACTATATTTAACCTATACCTTTTCCACCCCTTCACCACAGATAGGGTCCTCCATCATCTCCGCCGATCAACAAGAGGTCCGCGAAACATCGATGGTTGAGAACCACTGCTCTACCCTACTACAGAGGAACACGATGAAAACCAGCACTCAAAACGACGGGACACCAGAAACGAACACCGAACACATACGTGTCACTGCTGACTCGCAACTGAAATATATTAAAGAAAGAGAAAAAAAGAGGAACCAGGCAGCGAAAAAAGTAGGAGTAAAGAAGAAAAAAACCGTAGGACACCGTGCCGTAGGACAAGGAACGTGATTTTTCACTGGTAGTTCGAAAGCAGCCTCCAAGATTTCTCTTCAACCTTTCACTGTAGAATGTTTGAAAACGCGAGTCAATTTTCTGATAGTGCTACAGATGGCTGGCTGACACATTGTTCTTCTAACCTGGAAATGGTGAACGCTTCCAAAACTTCTCTGGCGGGCCTATCTCGATAGTACACAATATTTCTGGTGCCAGGATTGGTTGCCGCACAGCCACAGGAACTGCAATAACCCCCCATTCACACTGGAAGCGGATCCGCGTTCGCGAAGCGGTTGCAAACGCGGTTGTATAAAGATCTAGTGCAATTGCACGCGCATTTGATGTCATCAAATGCTCGTGCAATTGTACTGAATCCTTATACGACCGCGTTCGCAACCGCTTTGCGAACGCGGATCCGCTTCCAGTGTGAATGAGCCCTAAGGCAGCAAATATCCTCCCACCGTGGAATTTAAAGATATGCTACGTAGCCTATCATTTAGACACCGTACAGTTTGTTCTACATATGATCTACCACTCATTAGGCAGAGAACAAATTGGAAAATAGATAGGTGACAAATATTGCCAAATAGTTGGAAATATTTGACAAATACAGGGTGGCACAGAGAAAAAATACTGTAGTTTTTTTTTGTTCTTTTTACCGCAAAAATAAATTAGGCATCGCCGAACGCTCATTCTCCGCCCAAAGGTGGCGCTAGAGGTCACAACCAGATGCCAAAGTTTCAGCCCGATCCGATATCTTATTCAAAAGTTATAAGTGATTTTCTAAAAATTTCAATGGAAAAATGGAGCGCGGAATAGACTTCGATTTAATGTGGCGTATATTAATTGGTATATTTGATGCGTCTAGGGACACAGACAGGCGAAGAACCGCAGTAAGCGCTTCGCTTCCGAATAGGTGCCAACCTACGAAAGATATTCATTTTTATGTTCAGACAGGTACATGCATGCGACGGCTCTTGACCCGCTTGCTTCCTTCGTCTTCGTTCCCCTATGGGAAGGAACCTGAATGACGAAGCAGAGACAACGCACACGCCACGATCTACTACGTGCACTGTGACATTTAGCATGGTGCGTTTCACATACCCAGAATCTGGCGAACCAACACTTTACGGGCCTAGTCATACACCATGCAGGCTCATTTCGTGGATCTTAAAAGCTACCGACGAACGTGCTCTGCAGGAATATTCAGATGGGCAGGCCTCGTTAATAAACGGAGCAGTAATGAATCGAATATAGGATGACCCAAGCGGACTTTTTGCAGTAAAACGAGCCGGAAAAATCGGCGCCTGCACATAGAAAGCTCACACTTTCACCAAATATGCTCTGAGCAGGTCAGTTTTTCCGTGTGATATTTCGAGGAACAGTTCCCCTCCTGTAAAAAATTAAAGTAAAAAAAAAAAAAAAACTTGAGAAGTCAAGGTTGGTTGCGTTCGCAGACGACAGAGTTAGCGACGCTATTTACTTGTGTGGCGCCATCTACCGATAGGCGCAGCGAGAAGACAACAGAGTGCGTCGTCTGCTCGCTCCGTCTATCGGAAGATGGCGCCACGAGTAAATAGCGTCGCTAACTCGATCGTCTGCGAACGCCACCCAACCTTGACTTTTTGCGAGTTTTTGTTACTCTAATATGTTACAGAAAGCGAACTACGACTTGAAATTTCCCACAGTAAAACTTACCTGCTCAGTGCACATTGGGTGAAAGTTGGAGCCTTCAATATACAGGCGCCGATTTCTCCGGCTCATAGTCCGCTTGGGACACCCTTTACTACAATCGCTGACAGCTTAAGAAAATCTGGGCCTGGCTTATTACGCTCACGTTCCTTGCTTATGGATTGGTTCTTTAGAGCTATTATCGTCAAACGTCGCAATCTCATTGGCTGCGGAGTGATAATGAAATACACCGGACTCGCCACACCCCGTATTTCTTGAGCTGTCCGTGACTACAGTAAATACAGGCGTGGGATTCGATCCAGAAAGAGTACACACATAAGATCACGTTTTTCTTCTTTTATTTATTTTTTTATTCGCAGACAAAGTTTGTTTTGGATACCGCGTTTGTAGCAGCAGGAAGCAGCCAGCTATTCCTTTCGTGCCGTTTCAAGCGAGCGTCGTGCAGGACGGTACCGGAGATCCTCGGCTAAGACGTCGTCCCTTGGCAGAAGGAGACAAGAAAACGAGCTCACACGCAGTGTTCGGGAAAACAGTGCAGAGTTCGTGCGCAGACGCTAGCACACTCCATCCTAAAAAGAAAGTCCGTGAGTTCACTTTCGTGCAGAACAGGGAGACAGCCAATCAGTGCGACACTGTTAGTGCAATCAAGAGATCACCCTTTTCTTTTTCTGTTTTTCTCTTAGACCTGAAAGGCTGTCATCTAAGCAAATATTGTGGTGGTAAGTGCGCATTTAATGCACAGAGTGGTAAAATATGCTACCCACCAAATACCTTTTCGAGTAAAATGCGAAAAAAGAAAAGAAAACAACACCACTGTTGTGTTGGCGCTAACCGTGCCACTGGGCGGCACAGTTTGTGCCAAAACGACATAGGCGCTGTTTTGCAGGTTACTTAGAGAGAGTAGGGACAAACGCTACTTTTTGCCGTCTAAGTCAGCGACTAGGATAAACGCATTCCACCACGCTGGCAGTCTTTATGGCAACATTTCAATTGCGGGAGACAAATGGGGACATTCAGCAATCACTCGTTCGTGCTAACAGTATCGCGGTCTGCCCTCGCAGGTATTTCCCAGAACGTGGGCCGGCACCTTTCCCCATAGCCACCTAGGCGGCTCTTTTGTTTATAAAATGCCTTTTATAACTTAAAAAAAAAAAAAAAAACTTTCTCAAAAAGAACAGCGAATTATCGAAGAAATAAATTGAAAATTTGAAATTGAAAAATAGTATTCACCTCAGGTTGCTAAGCAATTTCTGGTATGACATAAGATCAAACTAAGGTTCCTCGATGTTCGGAGTGGCCTTTTACGAGCAACGACCACCAACACAAATGACGAAGCATATTCTTCAGGAACAATATGAAATTTTTTACAGTTTATTCTGCGGACTTCGCCATTTTTGCTCTGAATTCTGTGCAGTGGCACCAGTCAGAGCCGCCTAGAATGTCGCTGTTTCTCTTATCTAGACGCTTTCGATCAAACAATTTTTCAAAACTATTTCAGAGCATAGTGGCGATACGTTACAGGACGGTAGCAACTTCTAAAACCATGGTAAACTTCGTTAGTCTCAGACAGTCTCATAAGAGCTGTTCTAGAAGTTAGCCTTGCTACGCAAGAAAATAGAGAAACTGGCTTATAATTTTCAGGTATTTTTATCACTTGCCTAATACATGGGTATAACGTTTATCACTTTCACCTGCTTAAGTTTTACAGCTTGATCTTGCATTATGCTGTACTCAATGGCAGAAAGAAAGGCAGACTACCACTTTGCGTACCTTTTTAGGAATGTAGTAAGAATTATGGTTCAACCACAAGACCTTTTCATCAAATGTCAACAGCACAGCGGGGGAAAAAACTTATTTGATAGTTAAATACTTGGTACCCAAAGCAAGTTCAGTGAGATTTCGGGAACGTGGTTGTAACTAAAGGTCGCAGTAGTCGTTAAAGGTCTTTGCAACAAAATATTTATCGGCAATTCCTTTTACGCAATCAATTATTCCCGTTGACCGAGTGCCTCAAATTTTGATGTTTCCAATATTTGAGGGGAGAGCACTACGAAGAAAATCTGACAACGTTTCATTTTAACTTCCTCGGAGACAGAGGTGTTGGAAAGCCGATACGGGGTAGTGATAAAATGTCTAGGTCGTAGGTAAGAATAATACCTTCCAATTGAATAATAATATTCTCAGTGTTTCTAACATTTGCGTTAATTATTCTTAGTGGTATGTTAAGTGAAATGCATGGATTACATCAGAGTAGATAAAAGAATCGGATTTGTAGCTACAGAAAGTTGCGCTTGTCGTTAAACGGGCGGTGAAACGATTTTCGGACTTTGGCCAATTAATTGCGGGAATTAGACTGTCACTTATAGAATGAAGAACAGAAAACGAGTTTTTCTTGCGCGTGCTAGTTTTTTTTTTTTTTTTTGTTCTTTTTAAAGAAAGGAACATTGTTGATGTTTGGGATACTCCACAACTCTCGCACCGTCCTTCGAGTGACGTGCGCAGTGACGTCACAGGAAGTACCACGTGTTTTCCTGTTGGGTTCTGTTCTCCACCGCGATTGTCGACTTTCCAGTGTCCACTTAGGCTACAATAGAGCACCACACTCGCTTAGCACCGCCGAGAGTCGCTGCGGCCGGGAATAGCTTTCTTGACTTCCGTTAAATGGCGCTACGAAAACGTGTGTACTCCTCCATGACATGACAGCGTGGTTCATATGACCGCCAGACGCGGCTGCAGATCGGGAAACAATGCGATTCTTCCTTTGAGATTACGCGGCGGAATCGCAGTATTTCGGGGGAAGGTGGCGCCCTTTCTCTCACTTGCGCCAAAAGAAGCAATAAAAAAAACACACAAAAAACTGCAACTTCTTTTAACGTTAGATTGAACGACACGGCACTTTAGAGCAAAGTTAAGTTGCCTAGCATGATCTAGGGTGCCTTCATGTGCGCTTCGCATAGAGTGATGCCAACTGCCTGTTTCCCTTTCCCACACCCTCTGCAACTGCCATTTTGCTCCTCTCATTGTTTCCCCGTGCGCCGAAAGTGGCCTTTGTGTCCGAGGGGGAAAATGATAATCGTCCCTCCATGGGTTCCCCAACGCTGCTCCGAACTTGTGAGATAAGGTGATTGTTTCCGGGAGGGTTGTAAGCCCCACGGATTATCGCCGAGAACCAAAATGGCTGCTGGTTTGTCGGCGAGCGGTATTACAAAGGGTGGCATCACCCTAGCAAAGCGCGCATGAAGGCTCCCTAGCATGATCTAGTGGTATGCTATAGCATCAGCACTATCACCCGAGGCTATGCTTGCCCGTTTATATTAATTTTGTCGAGCGACAGGTGGAATTTCATACCATTTTTCCTAAATCATTAAAACTGACGGAGTATATTTTTTTATTATTCTCACATTTATTTGTTATACGGGAGCTAGAACCCTTTAAAAGCTGTCCACTACTTTAGTTCTTCCGTCAAGAATAAGTATATCTGACCTGATTTCATTCGTCCTTTTTTTCCCGAGCATATATATGTATGGCCCGTCTCTATATCGGCAGTTTATATTTTGGGCATATCCTGGGATACTTCATTGGTGACGGATCCCTCCATGGAGCCATTCTCTTAATCCGTCGTTTCGTAAATCTTGGATCCAGGTTTGTGCGCGTGATCCTTGCTTCTATAGCGCCAATTGTTTTCCAAAAAACTGTCGAGGTCCTTTTCAAGGAATGAGAAGTTGCCCTGAATGGCTCACAGCGTGGCTGTTAGGTTGAAAGTGTCTACCTCTTGCTCGAGTGTGGGTGGCCTCGAGCTTCATTGTCCCGGGTATTAGCCAGTGGGTTCAAACTTTGCCTTCTTTGATGGCAATAAGGTCATGGCAATTCTCTGAAGCTGCGCGACAAGCTCGGCCGCAGCAGGTCCAGGTTTACACTCAATGTCACCGAATAACATGAAAAGTAAGCATATCACTTCAAAGGAAGCAAGCATCTCAAAAAGACTGATCATGGCTGCGCTTACTGTCGCCGATGTTCAGCAAGACCCTAACGTGTCTTGCTGAGTATAACCAAAATATGCCTCGTCTCTTTGTGGGCCAATACATCACTAGCAAGCATAGTTCCTGCTTCCTCGTAGCTATAGACCAGGAGTTGAGTTTACCGTGTGAACCCTCTCCTCACGAGAGGCGACGGTAGGCCGAGCCGCGCGACAGGAGTCGCAGCGAGAAACTTGCACAAACCTTTTCAGCTCGACCCCGAAGGTTGTCCCAGCCGGAGAGCCACGAACAAGGCCAGCCCCAAGGAGAGGAACACCGACGGCAGGCTTTGCGCAGCGTGATTTCCTGAGCAAATATCGGAACGCTTTAAACAACAGCGAGCAAATCGTCCCTCCAATGCCGAAATTCTGCGTGTCCGAAATCGTGTCGAATAGGCTTCTACGAAGTGGTGCGCGCGTCCACTTCCTCGTAGCACAAGCAGAGAAGCGATCGCCCCAGACTACTCATGTGGCCCCAGCGTACGAAGAGGCAAAAACGTTATCTATAAACTACCAATATCCGCAGTGACACAGTGCGTACGAAACTTCGTTGCGTGTTCCTGACCAGATCCTAATTATGGGTCACACCGTTTTCTTGGCTTGTTCATACGCGCACCAGATCGTTCAGATTCGCAATCCGAAGTGTCCTGCTCGAGCGTATTTCATGGGGAGGAACGTTTTCGAACGTCGCGTCTCGAGCCTGCCCCGTGAAACAGGATTTCTTTTTCAACAAAAAAAAAAAAAAAAGTTTTTTTTTTTTTTTTTTTTGGGGGGGGGGGGGGGGATTTTTGCCAAAGAGGATAGCTGAAGCTTGGAATAAACCCGTCAGACGTGTGTTTATTTTGCTTAGATCGGAGATTTCCAACGTCGTTCCACAGTCGCGTTGTCGCACTCCGCCGCTCTCAAGCCGTCGCTACTACGCCTGACGGAGACACTCTGCTGCATCAGAAAATTGCGAGTCAACGTTAGATTTGGCGCAGAAGCGCGTCACGCTGAACGGAGAACCGTGGATTTGGCAAAACCTCCGAGGAATGTCGCTTGAGACGGCCTTCGGTGTGGGTAGCATGAAAAAAATAGAATAGCTAAAGTGTTTTTCTTTGTTTTTTTTTAACGTTTTTGTCGGAGTTTACGCTTTATGAGGATTCCATTATAAGGCTGTTGGGACGTCCATATTTCGATTCTTTGTTCTTTTAGGTTTATTATCTTTAGTGTGCGTGTGTATGCGCGTGTGCGTGCGTGTACGTGTGTGTTTAATGGTATAAAAAAACTCTAAGGCTCAAGTTGTACAGTGTGCCCGCTGAGAAAACAAATGAACCCGACAGGAAGCGGAAATGGACAGCACGCTGCAGCTCTGGTGTGCGAAGCAGACTGAGGAAAGATAAGTTTTCAGGTGAGACCACGACCTCACAAAAACGGGTTGTCCAATTTACTTTTTTTTTCTTCTTTTTTTTTTTTCGCGAGAAATTTTATTTTTTGGAATGTGACGACAGCTCGGTACCTCTGAGGCGGCGTTCCTACACTGCCTACTGGTGAATCGATCCCGTGGCGAGAATGGCGAACCTGTCCCTGTTCTTGGTTACCGTGTGGCTTTTTAAATATCAGTTAATTTTTTCCCATAAAAGTGCGACGGAATCTTCATCGCCGCATAGCCTGCAGAGACCCATTTATTGCGAATGACTGTCGAAGCCATGATCTTTGGACCCAACAACTTCACCTGCCGTAAGAGATACTTTGCGCACGCTGAATCTCACAGCGGGTTTTATTTTGGAGACGAAACATTTGCTTTGCCATTTCATTCGCTAGAATTCTTCCGTAGTTCGTCTATTGGGATGGCCCATTGGGCTCTCCCAATGGGTACCACGTGTTCTCGGCGCCTGCAGCGTGCCTAGGAATGGCCCCGGTGGGGACGACAGACGTACCTCCGGTCTCCGGAAAAGCGGGAACGGTGAGCACGTTCGGGATGTCGATGGTGACGAAGCTGGTGTCGGCCATCACGCAGAACACCGAGAACCACTTGTAGTCGGCCCACGTGCTCTTGCCGGGAAGCTTCAGGGTGACGTCCTTGCCGGTGTACGCCGGCAGCTTGTCATTGCTGCAACCACACCGAACGCGTTCCTCTTAGCTGCCATCTTCACGTGCCCGTGACGTCACGGACGTGTGCGAACGCGGGTGATTGGAGACGGACCGCGGTGTTAGTTCGAATACTTCGCGCGCCGTTTTCTGAACCTCTCGTTGACTTTTCCGCCGATCGAGCGTAGAGCCAATCATTCCGATCTCTGGGAGTAACACAATAAATGACGATACAGAGGTAATGTCTCTCAGGCGAAAACGTGGCGTTTGGCAAGCCAGCAGTCCAATGCAGATCGCACTTTCTCGAGCAAACACTTCCAGAACATGGTCCTTATTCCCTGTGCTCCTTCGGTCGATCGCTGTGATTGGCTATTGGGCAAGAAACCGAACAGTCGCGCCTCTAACGGTTCCCTTCAGCTGCATGGGAAATAAGAATAACTTACTTCTTTGTTTTTGAGCCAGCCTTCGACTGGGGCTCGTGTTTAATCAGTGGGGCCCCGATTGAATAGGAGACCCAGCTGATCGCTGACGCGACAGTCCGTTCAATCTGCTCCGTGCTCGATCGAGGTTGATGGTAATCCACAGGCCTTGTGTAGGGTAAACACCGAGAAGCGAGGCAAAGAAGCTGAACACAGCGTCCACTATAGTTCGATATCCACGCCCCTTGCTACGCACATAGTCGCGCGGGTCTTGTTCGTAAGCAGTGTTTACGCTTTCGAGTAAATACGGCTTATAGACATTACCGGCCTCAGAAGGCGGCTACCTGTGACTGAACAATCAGGAACCACTTACGACGCAGTGAACGCCGTCAAAACTAGCCACGCCCAGTCGTTCCTGAGCTCTGTCGTCTGCTTCCCAGACTTTCAAAATGAATGTTTTAAAACATTGCTCGCGTTGTAAAAGAGCGCGATTATATTGTACCCAGTGGTTACACATAATTTTCAATGGACAAGGAACCTTCCAGTTCGTTCGATTTTAGTGTACGTTGTATATTTCGCAAACGCAAAATCGAGAAACATGCTGCGCCCAAAACTCGGCGCCTGCAAGGTCGCTTTCCTGCATTAAGGTGGATCCAGCTTGGCCCACGTGACCGCTTCTCCGCCAATACGGAGTGGGCGGCCAAAGTCAAAGGAACGCGATACTCTGACTCTGCAAGAGACTATACAGTTACTCTACGAGTCGCTATTATGAAGCGCCTTCTATAGACACTGTGCTTCGAAACCTCTGTGACTTACCTAACACAGCAGCGCCCCCCTCTCAAGAAACGGAGGCGTGTCGAGCGATGGGAGGCGGATCTTGGGGGAGAGGGGGGGGATACTGCTTTTGGAAGCAGTGTCTGTGGCAGTTGCGTGACTGAGTTGGTCTAATAACGTTGGTTCTTACTAAGCAGTGTAAAGACGCCATTGTTCTCTAGAAATTCGAGGGCGGCACCACTCCTGCACTTCGTACGTTGAGACGGACTATGCACTCGAGACCCAAGCGTGAAATTACTAGTAACAAACCTTGTACTCGTGAAAACGGCACCAAACGGCGAGTATCGAACTAGCTTCGGTGGAAAGTTCAGCGCATGCGGAAAACATGCGTCGCTGCTGCTTTGAGCGACCGACGCATGTGTCGCTAGCTTGATCGTTAGCACGAAATAACGTCTTATTCGAGAAAGTCTAAAAAACATTTGTGTCGATATTTCGATCTATCGAGCAAACCGCCTCTCCATTAGAGTGCCTTCTTGCATTATAGTCCGTAGCAGGTCGCGAATAGCAGGACATGCCCCTCCCACATAACTCTCTGCTCGCCATGATTGGTTGTTTCCTCCTCTCCACTCGCCTTCCCTCCAGCGTTCGCTCTGCTAAAGTGGAAAGAGTGGAAGGTTTTCTGGCGGCAGCCGCGTAGAAAAGGTCTACATATCGGCGAAGGCGTCGCATGAAACAGTTCACACGGACACGGAAAGTCGTGGCGAAAAATACCGGGTTTCGGGCAGCGACAGCCACGAGCGCCGGTCTAAGTGATCGCCCTCACCTGCCATTCTCGTTGAGCAGCTTCGTTCCACCGCTGGCTTTGGGGGGCTTGGGCTCGGGACTCACAAAAAAGTGCGCGTCTGCGGGAAAAATTACAATTATAGCAAGACACTTTAGGTTGCATAGCATGTTTTATCGGTAGAGTTTCGGACAATTGAATGCGTAATCAGTTGTGCATATTCAACTTTTAATTTGTAAATATAGCTCCAATTAGAAACTTGCTAGCGTCATCGAAAATCACTAGATCAGTCAAGAAAATCTTGAACAGGAGGGAAGCCTGCTGGAGCGCAAACGTTACCGTTGCAGGCGCAAAGCAGATCATAAATTACTAAAGAAACGGATTAAAACCGCGTGTCAAAGCTGGTTGCAGTTTCGGAACCCAGAAAAACGAAGCTCGAGCTTCAAGTATTTCTAGACTCGACTAAGTGAGTGGTTTCCGACGATGCGCAGACGCCACGCTGTCATTCTCAGCCCAGGAACCGCTGACTCGGCAGTTTTTATTGAGGTGATGAGTGGTAAAAAGGTGCATATAGAAAAAGTATGAGCGCAAGGTCAAGTTGGTGATTACGTAGCAGAATTAAAACTGACACGCTTTTATTTTTTTTTTTAATTTTTAATAACTAAAAGTTTATCATGCCAAGCTAACTGAAAGTTTAATTTAACTCAATCTAGCTCAACCAGTGGTTATCCTGATTGTGACCAATACGGTACCAATCTTGTTTCTCTACAATGAGTATACTTTTTACCCGAACATTTTTGGGCGGCCTTTCGTGAAGCACCTGGAACCTACGGGGCGATTGTTTCCTCATCCATGTAGATTTATTAATAAAAGGGGGTGACCGTTGCGTGAGTGCCATTTTTACTGTGTGTTTATAGTGCTTGGCGGGCATATTACATGGAGGATGTCCATAATAAAAAAAACTCGAGACTGGAACAAATTAAAAAAAAAAAAACACACACACACACCGTCTCAAACTGAGTTAACTCGGTGGAACTAACTCGATAACTTCAAATCTAAAAACCCGAGATGGGGGATGAACGTCACGATCAGTTGGATAATTAGACAAAATGTACAAAATAACTATAATTATTGCTTTTATGGTTTATGTTACAACTGCAGTTTGGAAGGTGTCATTATTAGAGGTTAAACCAATTTGCGCATTCTGCGGAGGGCGCTCGACGAATGACGGGACTTATAATATATTCAAACCTAAAACAAAACCTGTCTGCGCTGTGGCACTGAGCATGAGATTCCACCGTACTCAGTGCCACATGCCCAGAAAGCTTTTTTTTTTTTTTTTAAGTTTAATCATATTATTAGCTTTGTCATTCGCTTAGATTGCAGCGACTGGCGATACCAAGTGCTTTGCAGGGTACAGACGCTCCAGATTTCTTAGAGTCCATGCCCCGTAAACATTAAAACGTTACTTAACATAATTTACATAAGTAGCCAACTGATTGTGACAGATATTAGCGGCGAGAAGTTTTGGTGGCGCCCTCCTGTGGTTCCCCTTTGTGACGTCATTACCTTGCAAACAACAAGTTAGATGGTGTTTGTTATTAGCATGGTGGAAGCTTGAAATCATTGCGCTCTTAAAGGAACACTGCCAACACCGTCAAAATTAAAGTTCTTTCATTCCTCTTATTTCCGTCGATGAAAATCCCCTTTCCGACGTCATAGTCAGCGTTCGGCCAATCGTGGAAGGCCGACCACAGCGACGCTTTCGGTCGCGCACGGGGCTAATACCTCATGATCTGACGTCAGCCGACCCCAACCAACACACAGGTGTCAACGTAATGGTAACTCCCTTATTTCCGTTATATTAAGATCTCTTATGAATAAAACCAATCGCACGGAATAGAATTGAAATAAACTCGTAGCAATTTACACACTACCATAAAGGCCAGCGTGTGACTACTTTACCGCAGAGAACGCAAAGAACCAATCGCTGCGACTACATTGTTGGGGATAATAATTTCGTTTGTCTCATCTAGTTCACTTGGTTCTCTCGTAGAAAGCAGTGATTGGCTCTCTGCATGTTCGGCACAGGTGTAAATGCTCAAGCGATCTTTGTGGGGTAATTACTCGAACGATTCACACATTGTTTATGGACGAGGCCCGCGCGTCTGTTTTCAAGCGTTGCACTAGAGCCAATTATTGGGATCCACAGAAGTTGCCGAGCAAATGACTGGGCAAAGATTTATGTCGTAGCATGAAAATGGTGTCTGCGCAGCGAGTGTGCCAAGCTTATTGTGACATTTTACATGCCCAGATTCATGCGCAAACAACTCGACTGTGTGTAAGTAACACTTTCGGGCCTTTTTGAAACTGCATACACGCATATACAGGGGGTATAGAGCCTTCTCATGGCAGACGCCACCAGGCGGTGCTCCAGTCCCTGACTTCCCAGAGAGCTGCCCGTTCTTAAAAATAATGAACAAAGCCCACCTTACCACCGCTGCTCAGAGTGTCGATGAAACATTTAACTGCAAATTCTCCAGGTGAACGAAAAAATAACGAAGAAGCGGGAGATCTGTTCAAAATTTTCGAATATTCTTGTAAACCAACATGCTTCCTCCAAGACGTTAAATTGTACAGCCGAAGGCCCTCTCTAAATCTCCAACTTTGTTGTCCGTGTAGCTTTGATGCTTTCTAGCACTGGTGTCATAAGCAAGCTCGGCAGGCTTGCAAAGACGGAGCGAACGGAAGTCGCTTGGGATGCGAGTGCGGTTCATGTTTGGAAACAGCAAAAGGGTCTATTCACTGGCGGCCATAGCTCTGCGCGCGACTGCTCAGCGCGTGCTGATGGCGAGTTTCCACAGTTCTTTTGCGACGTGCATTCAACGCCATCAAGATTGCCGGTCTCAGCAGCCTCTTAATATGAGCTCGTTCTGAACATGTGCTTTGAACCGCGCCCTCAAATATGGCGTCCAGTGAATACCACCTATTCGCCAGTTTTTGTTTGGCAACAAACTCAGTGGCGCCATCTATTGGGTAGTCCCAGCACACTTCCGGTTTACGTAGATTTCCTAATTCTTTACTCATCATTCTTTTATCGTAAGATAGAATAAGGTCTGAGAGTGTCCTAAGTGGCCATTTCCAGAAGAAAGCGTATATATTTGATTTCGTAAGTACTGTGAAACCCCCCGTCTAGTTCAGAACCGGAAGTGTTTGGGGGTTATTTTCACCACGCTTCAACTCACGCGAGGAAGAGCGAATATTGAAAAGCTGATCTGTTTTTTTTTTTTTTTTTTTGATGAATTGTGTAAAAGAAAGCAAAAAGACAAGAGTGACGACACGATAATTATACCCAAACTTTAGACAGATACTGTGGCGACTGCTCCACGTAATCACCGCGTAGATTTAGACACTTATCATGACGTGACAAAAGCTTTGGATCCCCTCCTCAAAGAAGGTCACCGCCTGGGATCTCAGCCATTCCATCACGAGTGACGAGTGTGTGGAGGAGACTGCGTGAAGTTTCGAGGACGAACAGACGGCCAGGATGATGAAGGTCAGGGAAGAACGTCTGTGGCGACACTGGACACTGACAGTCTTGTTGAACAGCTTGTGTGATGCCTAAATCTGCGTGGTGATTACGTGGAGAACAGTATCTCTAATCTTTGTGCATATTAAAACATTTTTATCACTTTTGTCCTTTTTCAGCCAAGTCATCGAAAGTTGAAAGTAAAGACAGCCCTCGTAGGTCAGTCAATCAGTTAACGATTTTGCCGCTTAAAGGAGAACTCCGGTGATTTTTGAGCTACCTCAACTAACTATATTTTCTGACTTCCCGGCCTTTACCCTTTCCGGTATGCTATTTAGTATCGCGAAATTCATAATAATTATTGCGAAATCGGCAAATAAAAATGATGCAAAAACCAACATTCAAATATTCTCGCACTTTTCAGTGCCGTGACCTTAGTGGCGGGCAGGCTTGCCAGTCGAGCGAGCAGTCTAAAAAATAGAATCAGCCAATCATTTGTTCCGTGCTGGAGCGCGGATGCTGGAGCGAGCTTCCAAAGCATTCATTTGACACCATGAAACTGCTTCGAATCAGTTGGGAACAAATTCTACAGTCCAAAGAGTGACCCCATGCCTTCCACTGACGTCACTTTTTCGTTGTTGCCAGTAGAGACTTTCAGTCTGAAAAACACGGTGAGGACCAAAATTGTAAATTCAATACCTTCGTGAAAAAAAAAAAAAAATTATTTTAACCTAATATTTGGGATACTATTTTAGCGATGTTGTTTGGCGAGTTTAGCAAAATTTCAAGCAAATCGGGGACCATGTAGAAATCGCCGGAGTATCTCTTTAAGGAGAGCGCGCGTGGCACAACGCGCAAGGGGATCCCGGTTGCGAAAAGGCAAACAGAGGAAGAGCGGGAGGTGGGCCTCGCTTAAAGCGCCTCGATGCATTAGCGTTTGTCTTGCAAGTAGCGTCAAATGCGACACTGTCGAGGCCCGTGCCTCGAGCAGCCCTTGGAAGCAAATGGCGGCGCAGCACTGAAATCAGCGGCCCTTGGAAGCGAATTGTGGCGGAACACCCGCTCGTGGCACGTGTATTGCGCGTTCCCACAACAATTGCTGGCGGTACTTGTAAGCGTGGATGTTATCGAGGAACTTTAGCCTCACTCACCGGGTCCTGCTCCGTCGTAGTGGAAGTTGGTGAGTTGGATCGTATTGGCGTCCGTGAGGACGACCGAGCCGATCTTAACGCCATGGGCACCAGTGACGCTCGTTCCGATGGTTTGCGGCTGCGGCAACTTGAAGTCCGAAGGAATCACCACGTGACCAAAGTTGACCTGAAAGAAAACCACGAGGAATGCCTGAGCTAATGGTATTTTTGCATACTTGGCTCTCTCAGAAACGCCTCCAACACACTCTAAGAAATACGGTGCGTCTACCGTTCTGCAAAACACTTGGCAGAGCCACTTGCCGTAGTCTTCAGGGGAAGATTGGCGAATGGCGAGACTGAAGTGATGTTGCGACCTGTATACTTGGTTCACCCCTGACAACGTGATAACGGTGTCACTTTCGAACGCCCCCAGCAGCACGTGCTCGTTTGCCTTTCACCGTGCTGCGCGTGCACGCTCGAGGCTCGCGAGATGCCGAAGCGTTACCCAAGGTAGGAAGCTCTCGCTAGAGGCAGAACTGAGGCTCCCCCTGCCATTGTCATTCTGGCAGTTACCATGGCGACGTAAATATTGCGCTAAAAACATTTGATTTCTTGGAAAGCTCATTTTGCGACACATGTGTCCTAGACATTTAGAGAAAACTTTTTTTTGGAAAAGGGGGAGGGGGTGTTTAGCGTCCCTTTAAAGGGACACTGGCAGGGTATTTATGTTCGCCAAGGTTTTTATTTCTACGCGAAATATGAGAGCCCAACTACCCAGAGCACAATTTGAGGAACGAAATACGTTTTCTTTCCGCCCGAAAACCACCGATCGAGAACTGGCCGGTATGAATCGCGCTCACTCTCTCCTTCGTGGTCACGTGTCGTTTTCTATGGTTTAGACAAAGCCACCAAAGATAATCAAAGTCGTGGATCATCGAAGGCACACACTCAATATTAAAAATAAAAATAATATGATACCCATTTTTTGTGGCTTCTAAAAGCTGCAAGTACGTTGTCCATGGAGTTGAGCTTTTACTTCCCTAGCGAGAAGTGACGTTAGGGCGACCGTTTTTGTTGCGTTAAGGCTGAACTCCGTGGAGCCAATTATGCGACGAATGACTGACGAACGTCGCCCGACGGCACGCTCGCCTTGAGCACGAAGTAGCAGCCACTGTGCTGACGCCACGCGCAGAGCAAAAACAGCCGGTCAAAATTGGTCGATTTTTCGCAGCATATTCGCCCCATAACAATGAACTTAAATAAATTGCCTACACCTGCTCCTTCCTTATAAACTGAGTGCCGCGGGCTACTTTCACGTGCATCTTGCACGCGCCTGCACGCGTGCGACATCAGGTGGATCAACTTTTCCGAAGTCAAGAACAATGCGCCAATAACCTGAGGGAGAGGAAAAGACGAGAGCCCGCGGGGACGTCAGTACGCCCAGCCCTGGAACGATTAGGGGTACACCTAAAGCCATAGAGGAATAGAGCAAACGCAAAGGGAGGACACTAAAGCCCAATCGCGGCCCAGATAGTGCGTTTAATGCCCTCCGCTACGTGGCGCTTTTCTGTAATTTGGTTAAACTTAATTACAACTCCTCCTGTGAGGAGCATTTCTTTTTTTAAATTGTTACGCTTTATAATTATTTAAAGTACTTAAAACGACTAAATAGTTCTAATCTAATACGTCACGAAAACCACGGGACGAATGGCGCCTGGTTGAAGTTGAAGACGACAATGATGCAGTCGAAGACGACAAACGCATGCATAGAATTTCGAGAAAAAAAACGTCCGAGACGCGGTATTGAATTTAGATATTTAATAAAGTTCCCAAGCAGCATCTATATCCTATGGACGTCCAAGGGACATCCAGGACATCCATGAAACTTGTGGGGGCGTCGTGAGAAGAAGAGGACGGCCAAGAGAGGTGCGAGCGGGAGCCAGCCGAGGGCAAGCGCGAGAAAAGGAAAACAACGTGAGGCACGAGGAGAACGCCAGGAACCGAGAGCTGGAGCGGCCGTCGTATTTCCCCGTCACTCCGCCGCTTCAGGACCGGCGTTTAGTGGCCAGCGAGGACAACCAGGCCGTCTCCCGGGCACGAGAACAAGACAGGCACCCGGCAACCGGAGAAAGGATTAAAGCAAACATGATAAAAACAAAACAGCGCAAAGACAAGGACGAAGTAGAAGAAAGCACAGGACACAGCGCTGTGTCCTGTGGTTTCTTCTACTTCGTCCTTGTCTTTGCGCTGTTTTGTTTTTATCATGTCTAGTTACCAACTAGCCCAAACTTCTACGTTAATCGATTAAAGCAAGTTACGTTTAGTTCCAAACTTCCCGTTGCGTGATTTCTTGGGGAGCGAACGGAGCGCAGCCTAATCGGGCGGAATTAACCTATTGAGTGACCCACAAACTTTAGGACACCCTGAGGATGTATGGAGGACCGTGTATGCTGCTAGGGCTTGCTATTAAAATAAAACTGCGTCAACATAACAAAAGGAAAAAAACAGCGGCTCCGGGAGTTGAGGAGCTCCAGAGAACCTAGCGAGGAAGAAAGATGGAGAAAAAGAGAAGGAGAAGGATACCGGAGAACCGAAACAGAAATGCCCAAACCAAAACCGAAACTAACTTGACCGGATCCGGAACCAGATCATGCTTCATGCCGCCCGCTAGGAGCGCTAGCTGTCACTGGTCTATCTGGGCCGCTGGAGCCTATGGTAGTGTCCGCTCTTTCCCTTGTATATATTACTCTATGCTAAAACTAGCTGCTTTTGTCTTCACTGCTCTCGTCGGCCGCGTTGGAACGTGAAACGCCGGCGTCCAGCGCTTGGCTCTCGCATTCTAATGCGTTCGCCGAGTGCAGTGGAGGGAGACAAAGGCAGCCAGCTTTCTCTATCGTTCAAATCAGAGCTCGGCGTTCTGACGTCCCCTCTCGTCTCCTCCTCTCCTTCAGTTTATTATCGGCGCTTAGCTCTGTTTATACCCACTGAGAGGACAGGAAGCGCAAGGCGTTCATTGGGAGTTTCAAGGCACACGCGCGTTGCCCTTCCGTTTGATAGCGAGTGCATGTTCCAAGCTCACGAGACGTCAAAATGGTATCGTAGGTGGGAAGTTGGCGCTGGAGGCGGGACAACTGAAAGGCCTCCTAGCCTTTCTTATCCTTTCAGTCACTAGTAACTCTAGCTCTGGCGGGGCCAGATTAACCCGGTGAAAACACCCTGTAGAAGGAGCTCAGCAGCGGCGCCCACAACTATCGCTGCCAGAGAATACTGACGGCGCTCGCACATGAAAGATATGCTGCCCGTTTATGTGCACCGTTGAACACGAGGCTAGTCAGGCCTCGTGGTCCGAGTGTTAAAGCAAATGCTTGAGTGTCAACTTCCTCGCAGAGCATACGGACGCCCAATCACTGCGATCTACAGAGTGCGTCTGCAGAGAACAACGATAGAACCAGTTTTACTCGTAAACCCGAACTGTATTGGCGACGTGAGCGATCGAAAGCCTCGCTGTGGTCGGCCCATCACAATTGGCCGAATGCTGACTATGACGTCACCAAGGGATGTCTCATCGACGGAAATAAGAGGATCGTAAGAACTTCAATTTTGACGGTGTTGACAGTGTTGCTTTGAGAGCGCTATGATTTCAGGCTTCCACCATGCCCATTACAAACACCATCCAACTTGTTGTTCACAAGGTAATGACGTCACGAAAGGTAACCAAACGAGGGCGCCACCGAAACATCTCGCCGCTAATAGGACCGCATACTAAAAACGAGGTCACAATAGGCCGCTAAGACCGGCAATCTTGATGGTGTGGAATGCACGTTGCAAAAGAACTGTGGAAGCTCGCCGTCAGCACGCTCTCGGCAGTCGCGCACACAGCTATGGTCGCCAGTGAATAATCCGTATTGGGACATTGAGCTGATGTTCATAATGCTCATTATTCGCGTGTAGACCCCGTTTTCGAGATCGGTGCTCGAGTGTGCTATCGATCGCTACGCAGCTCGGTGCATGTAAAAAGAAAGCTCAAGTTACGGAAGCCAGGCAGGGATACTGAGTACAATACCCACTCCTGCCGGCCATCGTAGTGGTGCGGGATCGCGGAATCACTACTGCGGGACACACTTTAAAGACCCTAGGTTAGGAGTCGTACTGCAGCGGTGTAAAAGCCCTCGAAGCAGAGGCAGCAAACGCCAATTAAGGGAAGGATTTTAGTCTGTCTAAAGACCCCGCCAACGAACAGTTTCTTCCTCGAAAGCGTTTCTTCCAGCGTCGTCCTTCTGGACGCACTCTGCTGACCCAAGTGGTTCCCCTTCCGGGCGATGTGGAGGGAAAGCAGACGCGCGGGCATGGCTCATAGAAAGCGCAGAAATCGTTCGAAGAAATGCAACGTCAGCGCAAGTCTACTCCGAACGCTTCGGAAGTGCTCGAACCCAAGTGCACGGGGCCTGGCTGTGGCGCCCGCTGGAAAGAAGGGCTCACGCGATCTTCTCCGGACGTCCGGTGCCTCTGGCGGAAGCCACTTTGAGTTCCAGTCGTGGAAATGACACCGACGCGATCGATAAAAACTGTCCCACACGCGCCACGTCAACGCTCCTTCCGGGGACGCTGAGACTCGTCATTACCCCGAAGCTCTCGCACCACACGCCCAGGTACTTGTAGTCGGTGATTTTCTTGTTGTCAGGCACTCTGATGGTGATGTTGGCCCCGCGGTAACCCTTCAAGGGGGCCGTGCTGCAATCGAAAAAAGGTTTGCCGTCAACGGAAGTCAGTCAGGACGTGGCGGTCACGTTCGCAATTCGCGCGTAGCTTCGGCCACAACGGGTGCAACAATTTCTGGGTGACTTCAATAATATACTGTCTTATCTTTTTAGTCTTTAATAACGCATTTTCTTAGCAATTTGTGCACTGTTTATGCACGTTTCCAGCGCTTTTCACCAGAACAAAAACTGCCGAGTCATTGGGCTGTGGACACGCGCAGTGCGTCTGATAGATGGCATGGTGCTCATGCTTACAACAAAGGTAGAAAAAAATTAACATTTTTTAAATAATTTGTAAGATTTATTTAAATCAGTCTTATTTCATTTTAAGTTAAATCACCGTTGGTAGAAAATAGTGATGCTTTACCACTAGAAGTATATTTCAACGTGGCACGCACATTGACTGATCAACTTCACCGCTTATACTGATAACAATACGAAAGAAAGAAGTAGTGTGAATATCAAGTACAGTTTAATTAACAACTTTTTATTGCTGCAATCTCCGTCATACGAGAACACTGAGAATGTCGGCTCATGCGCCTAGATATATGAGAAAAACATTTTGTTTTTGTCGTTAACGTATAGTTTATTTTGTCTTTCGCGGGAACTTTCCGTAGATTGAAACTATTCGTTCCTCGAGTGTTCATCGGGGAAAAAGAAAGGCAAGACGTTTCTATTTCAAGAAAGACGGTATACATTGCGGTAAAGAGAATGAGTCAATCTCTTTTCGAGCAAAAATGGTCTTGGCGGCGGTGTACATGCGCGTCACTCGGAAACGCTCCGCCGGCAGAGACGGACAGCGTCTGTCAGGACACCCCGGAAGACACACCGAACAAAATGCTCGTCTACTTCTGGGCAGAGCGCTCCAAGAGCCAATCTACGCGGTCAATAAGAATCTAACAACGAACGACAAGGATCAATAACGTTTCTACTCAAACTACTCAAAAAGACGATTAGCGCTGGGGCACCTGCATGGTAACCGTCCATGCGTAGTGACCAGGCTCCCTCCGAAGATCAGACGGTTTATCTATAAATCAGCTTGCTCTGAACACTCTACAGAAAAAAAAAAAAAAAAAACTTTGGCGTGCTTACCTATCCCAAAAATACGCAGTTAGTCAATCGACGCGAGTAACGGAAGGGTCCCAGCGAATCACGAAGCTCAGAGGGCACGATTGGACTTGAAGATTTTTATTTGTGCAGGGATAGTGAAAGAGGGAAACGTCATGCCCATCGTCACTGCGCACATTGAATTGTTCAGGTCTAACCGTGTTTTGATCTTCTACATTCGCTACGGTGCTTCTATTGTCACTAGTGATTACCTGCCTAGTAATCTGCAAAAACAAAATGCAAACAAAACTTTTTTTAGAGTGTAGTGGAATAGACATGTTGGGCCTTCCCAAGAGTAAGGAGTAGACCGTTTTAGGGAAAGATGGTTCTTTGACAAGCCATTGTTAAAAGAGTTCACGTCGTTCCGACGCTTAACACGAAGCAGAAAGAGAAGAACAAATAACAACGAATATAACGATAACAGCAACAAAAAATAACAACCATCTCGACAGACCTTGCAAAGCTGAGATGCGGCTCACAGCGATAACATGGCTGGCAGAAAATGCAAGATAAGAAACATCGGCACATCGTCAATTTGTTGCCATAAAAAAAAAAAAAAAAAAAATGTTTGTCTAAATTTCGAGCTAAAAACAACCTTTCGCGTAAAGTTTGTCAAAACATTAGGCGTTGGAAAAAAAAAAAAAAAAAGAATCAATAATCTGCGTGAAGTCCTTATTTTGAACCCTCTTGTTCAATTTCGCCCATTGAAAAGCACGGCGAAAAAATCCAAACACGCACCTGATTTCGCGACACCGCCGTCTACGTCCGCACAAGAGTTGGTCTGCTGTTGTTTCCGCCACCACGACAGCGAAGCGTCTCCTCAATGGGTCAGTGGATGCACACGCGAACGCAGCTACAGCGTCTGAAGCCAGCAACAGCCGCATTTCCCAAATCTCGTCTACTAGTGTCGACGCGGCAATGCAAGCCAAAGCCAGACCGCGCCGGTGCGGGGGTCGTTTGAGCCCCAAACACATGAGCGACGAGAAAGGGGCACCCCGCGGTGGTTTCCACAGCAACCGCCGCGGACGCTGTGATGTGCACTCTAAAAAAAAACGCCCGTGCGTCTTCTTTCCCGCACAACACTCGGAGAGCCAATCACCGCAACTTACGGAGGCAGCTCAGCGAATGACGATGCTGAAACATATGTTTAGACCAAAAAACGCCGTCTGAGTTGTGACATTAAAGAGCGGGTGCAACGATTTTAAGGTTAAAAGAATTTGAATCTTGTCATTTTTACGTTGTTTATCGTGTCCTGGAAAATAGAGAAAACATCTCCTTCATTAAAAATGTCGCGATTCCGCTGCATAATCGCAAAGCAAAAGTCGAGCTTTTTCCCCCACCTGCAGCCGCGAGTGGCAGCCGAAGGAACTACGGCGAGAAGCTTACGTGACCTCGCTCGGCTCTAAGCTGCAGCATAACGCCCGCTAAGGTAATCAGAGAGAGGGAGAGGAAGCGGTCTTCAGAGAGAGCACACGGGAACCTGCACGGCACCCGAATTACATCACTAGGAGTGCGACCAGGTGGGACCCTGAAGACTGGGAGTGAGTTGAGGGGGGCCAGAAATACCAATATTTATCATTTTGTAGCGTGAGCTACACTGGCCGAGGTTGAGCAGTTTCGCGTGGCTCGCATAATGAGCCGTGCTCCGTGCTGCGCATGCGCGAGGAGCAGTGACGTCACACGGCGCACAGCTGGCGCGCCGGAGCCGCCGCCGCCGCGCGCTCCGCCGCCGCCGCGCCCGCCTCGCCGGTGTGCGCATTCCAGAAGAGTGACGTCATAGCCGCGGCAGACGCATGCCGCGTGTCCAGCTGTGCGCCTCCGTTGCGCAGTAGCCAAGTCTGACGCTGCACCGGAGCCGCTTGATAGCGCTTCTCATTTTGTGCGCATGAGCTCACGCTACGTATATCCTGGCATAGCCGAGCTAAGCCACCGCAATTTTTGTTCACACAACAACTAGGAGACGCAGGCGAAATCGGTTTTCTGTTATTTACTTCAAAAGTATCAGAAGGCAACTTCCACAAATTTTTGACCGAAGTTCGGAAATTGTTGATCCCCCCCACCCCCGCCCCCCTTTAAGCAATGCAAAACGTCAGGCTTGCGTTGCTTAATTCACAACTCAGACTGCGTTTTTTGGTCTAAACATATGTTTCGGCATCATCATTCGCTGAGCTGCCCCCGTAAGTTGCGGCGATTGGCTCTCCGAGTGTTGTGCGGGAAAGTCGACGCACGGGCTATTTTTAGAGTGTGGCAGCACGGCATAGGCCCACGTCGCAGCGACGTCTGCTTTTGTCGTTCATGTGTTTGGGGCTAAGAGCAGGAAGCAGCCGCCTGCCGAACCCTTAACGGTTCCGACGAGGCTTGGTGCAACCGGGGTTTTAAGTCGGTTTGGAAGCGGCTCAAAACCCCGTTCCCAAAGCAACCCGTAAAATGATTAACGTCGCAAGCCATTGCAGTCGCATTCAGTCCGACTCACGCAAGTGTGTGAACCAATCTTTAAGCTTAGACTGCAGTCAAAGCTACAAGCGCGAGCTAGCCCGCGCTCCTGGCTTTGAGACATGCGTTTCTAACGCGAGAGCTCGTTCTGCGGAAGAACGCTTTAAAGCAGCGACCGCGAGCTCTCGTTCTTGTGGCATTAACTGCAGTCTCAGCTTAAGGGGAAACGGAGTATAGGAGTTCCAAGCTATAGTAGCTTCGTTCGATTTAGCTTCACCTCCTGAACCGGTGCAGAAAAGTGTAGGCGGTCCACTTCCGGTCGTTTCTCAATACACATACGGGAAGTGCACTGCCCTACAGGTTCCTGCACCGGTGTAGGAGGCAGGTAAATCGAACGAAGATAGCGTATGCCGCAGTGATAGCAGACTGCATTCGAAAAATGGCGCCGGCTGTTGCTGGCTTCAGACGCTACGTTCGCGTGCGCGTATATTCGCATTCGGTGCCTGTTCAAAACGAACTTTATAATGCGGAAGGTGACGCCGGTGTGACGAGATTAGGTGTGTGTTTCGTCTATTTTAATGTGCGTTTCAATGGGCGGAACCTGAACAAAAAGTGTTCGAAATAAAGACTTAACGCAGATCGCTGATTTTCTCCAGCGCCTCATATTTTGACGAGCCTAAAGGGCGATTCACACACTTGAATTGAGTACGACAGAGTGCGAGGGTTGCTATGGCAACGGCTGCGTCGGCTCCAAGAAAACCGGGTAAAAACCGGCTCTGGTGGATCCGACGCAGCTGTTGCCATAGCAACCCTCGCACTCGGCCGGACTCAAACGCAAATGTGTGAATCGCCCTTTAAGTTGGGTCTACACACTTGCGTGAGTCCGACCGAGTAGGAGGTTGCTATGGCAACAGCTGCGTATGTTCCAACATAACGGGGTGAAAACCGGTTTTGTCAGAGTCCAAGCAGCTGTTGCCATGGCAACCCGTACGTCGCAAGCCCTTGCAGTTCCACTCTGTCGGACTCGACGGAAGTGCGTGAATCAGCCTTTACACGAAAAGCACGTTTTTTGGCTATCCGGCGTTCGGATGTTTTCCCCTGGAACATCAGGCTAAAGATTGAAACAGCCGAAACATCAACGTAGTTCTTTTGCTTTCACTTAATTGAACGTCTCGTGCAAGCATGATGAATGGCTTAGATTTGTCCTACGTGAAACGGATGGTTCCCACTCACCTTCCGTTTTCGTCGGGCAGGTTGGTACCGTGAGGGCCGGGCTCGCTTTCAGTGCCAATCTGGAAGTGCGCCGCTGGAAACAACATCGCCGCTCGGTGAGAACTCCGCTCGACGAGCCGGAGGAATGGTGGCATCCGGATTTCGCAGAAAGCGACGTGATCTCCACGCAAATATAAACCCATAACCGCGTGTCGATATGCTGTATCGATGCTGCCCTGCGGTGCAGCACGTCTTGGTCACGCAATGACAGGCGCATGCCTGGTGCTATCGGGGGACTCTCCAGACAACAAAGCTGCTAATCACCAGAGCTAAATTTTACGCTCTTTTCAGCCATCCCTACAGTTCTTAGGGAGTTTTCGTAGACCGCGTTTCCCCCTCCGCTAAGCCCTCCGCAACGAATAAGTCACTACTGCGCCTGCGCGCCGATAGCCTTGACTGTAGAGTTCCGGGTATCGTGCTGGGTTGCGGAGGGAGTTGCGGGACGGCGAAAACGATCTAAGAAAACTCCCTCATATTTCGCCCGGCGGAGGCTATCATCCGCCATGTCCTTTAGACCGCGAAAAATGTCGGAAAAACAAACCTGGTGCGTCGCCATCGTAGTAAAAATTTGCGATGTAGAAGTTGACGTCATTTGCAGCGTATACGTCTCCCCTGACACCATGTGCTTGTGTTTTCAGTGGGCCTATCTTGATTCCGTGATAGCTGCCGAGCACTCCTGCAAGAAAGTGGGCGTGATCAGCACTTGCTCACGTTTAAAACTGCTCCGTAATTATTTTTGTTTTGTTTTGCATACTGCATGGCTAGACCACTACAGTTTTGAGCGTTTCGCCTTACTCTGCTTACAATCTAAAAACGTTCCTTAATTATATTACGTTAGGTCCGCGTTCAGGGACACGAGTATATGACATGTCACGCTCAGTGTCCGTGTGCATATCGTATTTCTGGGTTAAACCAAGTCTGACTTTGTCATTCGTCAGCATACATCGCAGGGATTACCCAGCGTGATTTGGGGGGGGGGGGGGGGGGGGGGGGGGTAAAATGGACGCGAGAACATGTTAATCGATTACGCAACTCTTCGCTCCGTGTACGTGCGCAGAGTCCAAAGTCAGCACATTTTATTACACTTCCGATTTGTTCTGCTTTCCCGCGGGACAAATGGAGCACCAACCACTTCGGATTATTGAGCTCAAAATGCTGACAGCCTCGAAGAAACGAGCGAAAATCAAAAGTACAATTATGATGCTACTTGAATCTATTACGCGTGACTACGCGTATATTACATATGATGACATATGAGCAAAACGTTACAAACAATAATTAAAAAAAAACTGCCCGTGCCTATTGTTTCTCGCAGGACAAGTACAGGTCAATGCCCGCTATGCGGAGCGCAAATTCGTCTGCTTCTTGCACAGGGGTTGCGATGATGGCAGAACGCCGAGCTCTTATTGGCTGATAGAAAAACAAAATAGGGGGTAGACCTCGAGGCATCTAGCATTGAGGTCTACCCACTATCCTTTCCATCAAACTCAATCAGAATTCGACGTCGTTCTGACGTCACGGCCACCCCTGCGCAAGAAGCAGACAACTTGCTCTCCGCATAGTCAGTGAGAGCTTACGCAGGCCGTGTCGAGTTCCGCTAATTTCATTACTGCTCCGCAGCCAATGAGATTGCGGCATTGGCCAATAAGAATAAGTATTCAAAACAAAAACCAATCAGGATTCAAGAAGTATTATCATAATAGGCCACGCCCAGCGTTTCTCAAGCTATCGGTGACTATACTCGTGTACACCGTTCCAGCGCTTATCCTCCATGCGAGAAAGGGCTGGGGATGCATTCGCGATGTCCCATATTCCACACAAAGAGAAGTACAATGTAAGAAAGCCTTCCACAGCCCAGATAGAGAAAGACGGCAGTGCGCAGAAGGCGATTAGTGTATTATGATCTATAGACCAAAACGAGAAGATGGCGAGACCCGAATAGCAGTCTAAGACCCCCTCGAGTTTCCTTGCATGGAACCGAAATCTCAAATCACACAGCGAGTTCGGACTGCGAGAGCCTCGACCTGGATTCGAAGCCCCGCCAACTGGGGATCCGCAAACCGGAACGACACTATAACAAAACAAAAAAAAACAAAAAAAACGTTCGATTTACTTGCGCCTCTGGCACGAGCTGCACCGGGTGAACGCTGTCGTATTGGATTTACGAGTGCAGCCTATTTTAAGAGACATACCGGAAATACACTGCCTTCCTGTACTTTCCTGTACCGGTGCAGTTTGGTGCAGGTAAATCGAACGATCTAACTGCGCAGGTATGAGGTCCGGTGCCACCGAAGCTGCCCGTTCATCAGCGGCGCGCCAAAACTAGACCCTTTCCAAAAGTGGGCGCCATGAAGTAGCTGCCATTGTTTGGGCACGTACTCTGATGATGTATTTGGACACGAGGGCTGCGTAAGCGATCGGCGAGGACTCGGATTCAGACACACTTTTCGTGCCCTAGAAATGCCGCCATAGTCTGTTGCTTGGGTTTTGAAAAGGGTCTATTCCAGTGCTCTCAGTAAGCGGGATAGCTCATCCTGCGTTCGTCCTCGTCGTGTTCGTTTCCCGCGCACGTGCTCGTCCACAGTGGTGAGCCCGTGCGGGGCTCAGTCGACCGTGGACCGGCGGCACCTGTTGCCGCGATCCCGTGCACGCCGAGCGGGCGCGCATCCTGCCGATGTGGGACGCCGGTGTTTGGAGCGCCTCGAGGGCGCGACGGCAGGTCAGTACACGACAGGTGTCGTGACCGGCTTCCAGTCGTGTCCCCCCCAAAGTGATGTGAAGCAACGGCAAGCGGGAAAGATACCACGACTACGTTCACGCGCCCTGTGCCCACCCGAGGCAGATGTGCGGGACTCTGCAATCGAATGGACCGCCTGCACCGTCTGCACGAGTCTGATATCCCGCAGAAAGAAGCCGCGCTATGCTCGTTTAGAAAGCGTTCCGCAGCCGAGTAGACGAAGCTGGCAGCGCACAGAAGGCGGTTATTGGAATGGTCTCTACACGCGTCTAGGTAAATGTACACATAGGCGAAATCACAACTTCGCTTTCAGAAAAGCCTGTGTGTCCACTATTTTGTTATTATTGAACTCGGAGGCAAACAGCCCTCGCTAGCAACGGAAGTAAAGTTCCTAGATAATAGCTTCCTACGGGTAGCGACATTCTTTGAAACGCCAACTGCGTGACGGTGCAGGTTTTAGGAAGCGAATGGCGGCGCACAGCAGAAGACTGAACTCAATGACGCCATTTTGTTCCAGCGGAACGTGCTTTGTCATTTATTTATTTATTTATTTATTTCAATTGACCTTCAAGACCCCCTCAAGGAGGGTATTACAGAAGGTTTTAACACTCGCGTTTGTAAAATTAGTAAAGAAAACAAGAACAATAGGAGTAAAATGACACAAGAAAGTATACAAGGTTAAACTGAAATCATTCAAAAACAAAACATTGTAAAGACACTTTCAACTATGAGGCAGCGGTGAGAATGACTTGGCTCAATTTCTCTTTTAAATGAAGATATGGAAACGGATGCTGTGGGGAAGGTTATGGGTTATCGTTACAATTGTAAAATGAAGTATCAAGGGACTTTAAACGGAAGGATGGGCAGCGGATGCCGAAGCTCATGAAGGCGATCAGACGTGTGACATGCAATGTGGGCGAGGGCAATGAGCCTGACGATTCACTTTCTCATTCTTCCTCCGCACATCGCAATCGCCAAGGTCGAATTTTCGTCACTCGTTAGTATCTTTTCGTTGCTCGTACTGATTGGCTGCCCAAGTTATTTGCAGAAAAGTAAATACTGTCTTTTCACACTTTCTTAATGGTTCTTATTCTGGTCACTTTATGAGATCACTATATGGCCACATGAGAGGTTATTCCCTTACTAAACACTACGGTGTACCTTTTACGAGCAAAGGCTTTCTATGAGATCGTCATCAGACTCGTCACCCGTTTAGCTTAGAATCACTGAATGTTCCCAGAGTAACGAAACTCCCAAGCTTCGTTTCAGAACCGATTCGCCGCGCAGCAGTCGCGCTCCAACCCATTCCAAATATGGCGCTGCCCTGTGCGGTATAAAAAGCGAGGCGCGTACAGTGTAGCGTTCCTTCCCGTGTGAGCTCTTCAATCCCTTTTTCCATGGTCTGTGGCGACACTGGTCTGTTTTTATTAAAGTTCTTTCCTTCGTTCCGAGCGGCGCGTGACTCGCTCATCGCTGTCTCGTCTTTCTCTCTCTCGCCTCGAAACGCACCGAAGTGTCTTAGCGTCTGAGGCGTAGAGATTGAAACGCAGCACCAGCGCAACCGGAGCGAGCATACGAGCCGGCAATCTTCTATGGCGAACCAGATTAGCGGCTACTTCAAATACAAAAAAAAAAAAAAATTAGAGAAAATCAACGCACCTTCCGTTCAGTCCTTGTACAGAGCGCGACACTGCTAGTGTGAGAACAAGCGATGGCCGGTTTTTCCAGTTTTTCTCTTTGAAACCAAGAGATGTCATCCAAGCTATAATTTGCTACGGAAAGAGCTCATTTAGTTTTATAATGTAAGCGATAAACTTTTGTGCTCTCTAATACTATTTAGAAATAAAATGCGAAGATGCGCCGATGTCGTGTTCGCGCTAACAGTGTCGCGATGTGTACGCAGTAAAGAAGTCGCGTGACTAAACTGTTGGATCAGGGCAAGCGTAACGTATTTGCACAAATACTTGGCGCACTGTTTATACGAATAAGACCCGTGGGCGTACTTTCCCGCGGACCACCGACAGAGTCGTCAATTACAATAAGTCCAGTGACGAGGATCCGACAATCCTTGTTCGCTGCTGGGTGTTGCAACGAAGAAGACGTCTCTCCCGCTGGAACCTTATCTCAGGTTCATCCTCCGCTGTTACGTGAAAACACAGATCGCTACGATCGGCAATACGCGATGTGCCGCGCGCAAAGCCGACGTTATGGGCCTTGCCTCTTTGAGCGGTTTATTGTTCGTGCAGTCGTGCTCCTTCGCGAACAGAACGCAAAACTATAAAGCGTTCCATTGTTTACAAATCGACAGCCTAGCGTGGGATCTCCACAGCTCAGCACGCGCATGTTCGTCCCTTCAGAAAGCGAGCTAATCACGCCGAAACAAGGCACTGGCCTGAAGCTGCCTTCTGGAAAGATCTATAGACGCTTTCAGGCAGCTGTGCATTGGCGCCACCATAACCGACCTTCAGTTTTTGTTTCCCCTTATTTCGTTCGCTTCACTTCGTCATTACCATTGCAGGCCAGATCATTGCCATTTCTTATTTTACTGCGTCCTTCTCCTCAGCATTGGCCTTTGTGGAGGCTCGCCGACGCCCGTTTCAGAGGCTCGGTACCTCAGTCAGACAATAGGAGGTCGGCAATGGCGGCCGTAGTGTTGCGCGCGTGTGAGGGCGATGTTTAGAGCGCATGCTCAGAGCGATCTCACATTAATAGCCTGCTAAAACTGGCAATCTTAATGGTGCGGAATTGGGGGGGTTGTGGGGATATTTATACAGCGTGAAGTTGGTCAACCATTTCAAAATTGCGACGAGTCACTCGCTGTAGATGAGCAATTTAGCCAGTGCAGTACAACCGCTAGCCTGGGGTCTTTAACGTGCACCACGTGATTCACGACCGCACGCCGGTACGACGCTCATCCAGATCGAAACGGGCAGGGGTGGGGCTCGAACCCAGGATCCCTGCGTTCTGCAGCGCGAGCTTTCGCTCCACGCGCGTCGAGCTGGGTGTGCGCTTTAGCCCACTCGGCCACCGATCCCCCCGGTGCGGAATGCACGCTGCAAAAGAACTGCGGAACCTCGCCGTCAGCGCGCGCTCAGCAGTCGTGCACACAGATATGGCCGACAGTAAATACACCATATAGCCGCACGTGCTGCCGCCTACAGCGGTAGCCGTTCCAAAGCAAAAACTTAAAAGAAATGACACTTTGCACGCGCGTTCGTCCAAGCCTTGTTTTTGTTGTTTCGAATCTTTTGTGCCGATAACGCCAGCGCGTGCAGCGCGTGTGCCTATACGTTCCCAGAAGTCCTTGGAGCTTGAATAATACCACATAGAAGACAAAGACGCGTCGACGCCAAGACGGGCGTGTGTGGCGCTTTGCGACGTCTCTCGTCGAGCGTCAGCGTGTTTGCCGCTTGGGGCGGTCCTGGGATCCACTGTCGATGACGTCATGCGCAGACCTCGTCTTCCAGGTGGTAATGTTGGAAAAAACCGCGAGCAAACACGGAAACGCTGGGGGCGCCCTCGCGCCACTTGCTCTGCTGTCGGATACGCGTGACCGGAACAGGCGCTAATTGCGGAGTCGCTCAAAGGAGACCAGGGAGTCATGCATGCGTACGTGGCACACTGCACAAGCGACCCCGGGAGCAATGGGCCAAGCACGTGGTCGTCGTAGCAACGCCGATGCAGGTCGGACAGCGGTCGCTGGAGCGTGCCAGGTCGACAAACTCGACATAAGTCCTCGCGGCATCGATCGCAACGTCCACCTGGAAGCTCGCCAGCATTCCGACGCTGCCCACAGCGGTGACCGGCAGCAGCTCGCGTCCAAAGCCGCAGACTCGCTGAGGAGGAGTTGTTGGATGAGATTGCGGCGCTGATCGGTCATCGAACAAACCAGTTGCTTTCGGTTTTTTTTTTTTTTTTTTTTTTTTTGTCGGTGTATTTTTTTTTTTTTTTTTATGCGCGTGAATGAGCGGAAAGTGCCACGCCCAATTAAAAATTACCTTTAAAGAGGTTCTTCTACCATCTCAGATACGAGACCTGGGGTTTCTTCAAATTTTAAGAACGTTTCGTCCTTTAGAGAGAGTTTACTAATGCCTACGGGGGGGAGGGGGGGGGGGGATTTTGAACTGCAGGAAAAAACATTTTTAGAGAAAATAATTTTATAATTTATCATGACCCTGTCCGTTATTTTATTTCCTCCGTGTCTCAGGTTTTAGATTATGATGTTTCCTATCCTATCCAGCTCGCCTGCACACTTTCGCTTCTTGGAGTAACCTAACTTACTTCTTGAACTGCAGAAAAACAAGGGTTTTTATTTTTTCTTTAAAAAAAAAAAAGTTCACCGACACGTTAAGAACCTTATACAACGGAAGAATTGTATTTACCGAAGCAACCAGGTGTCACGCGTACTTATACGGTTGAATTAATTTATTGTGTTTAAATAAGTGATACAATCAAATCAAGAGGGAGAACGTTAATATACGAACACCCAGAAAGGGCTTTGCAATCGATTTTTATTAGTGGATGAGTCCTGGATGTCGAAAACGGTCATCGCCGGAGCGAGGCGACTGAAAAACTCCGTGACTTCGTTCTACCATCTAAACAGCAGAAATTAAAAAGAAAAAAAAAAAGAAAAAAAAACTGAGCGTTACAAAACTCTCGTTTTTATTTTATTTTTTTTTTTTTTTATTGCTCGAATACTTTACGCGTTGTTTATAAACAAGGCCTACACGTCTGCTGTCTGCTGTGCCACAGAGCACACATCGAGCCAATCCTTTCGCTCTATGGCATAAGCCCGAAGCGAATGCCGAGAGGATGCGTTTCTGGCGACACTCGGCAGGATGTTTTCATTGCAGCACATATTGCTTTTCGGGTACAAGCACTCTTCGGGCCTCGACGTTCGCTCCGCTTATTCGATTAATTATGGTGGTGAGCTATACTGGAGGTTATGCGGTGACAAAAAAAAAAAAAAAAAAGCTTAGTTTTGTGTTTTCCAGTTTCGCTTCCACTCTGTAACAATTCAATGTTGCACGATCTCTAAGGTCCTTGCATATACTATACCCGCTTGTCCAGCGGGAATGCACCCGCGGAAACTTTTCAACGGCAAGGGGGACATCCCCAGGAAGCCCTGATTGTAATACGAGGAAAAGCGCTTCGTCAAAGCTCACGCTGCAGTGGTTGCTTACCGGGACGAGTGAATGAAAGGCAACGAAAAGACTTTCTCTTCGCGCCGAGGGGCAGGCAACGTTATGGAATCTTCGAAGCCCGAGTTCCCCTGAGGGAACATTGAAACGCAAACTGCTGGAAGACGTGATAAGACTAAATATTGTTGGTGACACGGTCGGACTTCAGGCTTTCATGGGCAGGACCTGTCAATAACTACGGTAACACGTTTGTATTTGACAGGTTGGTGACGCGGAAACGTGCAAGAGGCTGCCAGCAAGCCGGGTTTCTCAAGAAGCGAAACTATGCCGGCGAGCTGGTTAGGAAAGATCGCGATCTAAACCCCGAGACACGGAAAAATAAAATTACGAACAAGGCGACACACATTTTGTGTCGCCTTGTCCGTTATTTTATTTCTCAGTGTCTCGGGGTTTAGACTATGAATTCGGGTGTGTCGTGTCTGCGAGCAATGTGAGTTAGGTGCTAGTGGTTCATAAAAGGGATGCGGCAAAGTTAAGATAGAGTCCTTCTAGAGGCCAGTTTCAACGCTCATGCGCGTTGAAGTGAACAGCGGAACGGCGCTCCATTTTATGTCGGCTTGGAGCAACACTTATATGTAACGCGTTACTTGTAATGTAACTGGTTACTTCCTTTCGCAGCCAAGTTTAAATATTCAGAATAGGAAGAAGTAACGCAGTTTAGCCACTTTTTGATTGCGTGACGACTCACATTGTTTCGTTACATTTTCTCAAGTACGTTTACGACACCAACGTCGCCCTCCCCCAAACCCTAAATTGGCAAAAGAACAGAGCAGGAATGTCACGCACAGAGTAAGTGGACTGCGTGGGCGCGCTTGTTGCTGAATACCCGAACTCCAACCCACCGTTCCAAATAGTAGCCCCTTGCAAGCGTCTCGTGAAGTCAACGAGGTGCGTGCCGTTCTCCATTAAGCGATTTGTTTAGTGCCTTGTACCAGACGCCCTTACCTTGCGTCATGTCTGGCACCTGTCACGCAAGCCAGCACTCAAAAATTACAGGGAAAAGTAACGCGCTACTATTCAGATAAAGTAAAGTGGCACGAGCCGTGCTCGCGCTAGAAAGCCACGTATCAAAGCATTGCGCGCGTGGAAACTCGCGATAGTCGCCTTCCCCTATTGGCGCTGAGATCGAACTGTAGGGGGCGCATTGTCCAGGTAGTTTTCTGCAGAGCTCGGCGTTTACCCAACACTAAAGTCACTGCATCCTGAAAAAGTTGCGCCAAGCTCCCCGTATGGTCGTTATTTTGGTTAATGGAACGATCAGTTTCTCCTTGTCCTCTCCACTCTTTGTGAGCCGATCCAAATTCCCGATGACAGGTTGCTTTATAAAGACATTTTTTGAATAACGAGCTTTTGTTCAAACGCCGGCAAAACAAGCGCACATCTTCGCGCCGCCACCACTCGCCGCGTCGGTGCCTGGTGTCATTGAGAAGTAATTGTCCTGTCATCAAGTACGCAAGAATAACGGTGTCATGGTAAGACATATGTGGAGATATGCACGATTGATAAGTTGATTGCTTGCACAGTGTCAAAGACGCTTATATTGGCGAGGAACGCTTTCAGCACGATGATGCTCCATAGCGATCTTGGCGCGACTAGCTCAGAACTCCCCCTCCCCCCCCTTCGAAGCTTCGAAGATTTGAAGGAATCGAAATGGCGATTGCCATGGCAACTGAGACCGATAAACCAATCACCTTGCGAGGTTTCGTCGTCTGTGTGCATAGTATATGTTTGCGTCCCGCTAGCAGGCAGGGAATTCGGCGCTACTTTCCTCGGATCCAGTGACTTGACCCAACACAAGGCCTGTGAATTCGTGACGTCATCTTTCTCGATCGAGCGTGGTTCACAGACTGGACACGAGTGCTGTGTCAGCGTGCGTCTGGGACTATTCTTCAATAGGTACTTTCCTTTTTAGAGCTCACTCAGCAATAGGGTACATATGTCGAGCCGCTGGGTCAGAAATACAAACAGAATTTGTTGTTGTCTCCATCATTCCATCATGTCCTCCTGTGACGCCGGCACAAAGAAATGTGTGTATGTGTGTGTGTGTGTGGGGGGGGGGGAGGGAGGGAGGGGGATCATTTCTACAGACATTTCAGACGTTTCAAGTAAACATTTCGGGAGAAGGGAATGAAATCCCCCTCCCGTCACTCCCCCACCTCCCGAACACGCCCCTGCGCTCTTTCGAAAAGTGTCGTGCAGACAGACGCCGAGAGTTAAGTACCTCAGCAGAGACAACTCTCGTTTTGAGCCCAGCTCCCTCGCGTCCGCTCAGCAGCAAGCCGGAGCGCCCAAGCCATTGTACCGTGCACGCCATGCTCTGTTGAAATCGAGCTCGGCCGCAATCGTTTCTTCGGGGCCTGGGACCAGTTTCGAAATGCGCGGGCCCTTTATCTCTGTGGGGTCGCTTCCTTGTTTCTCTGAACTCGACTCACATGGCCTTTACAGCGAGACCATTTGCTCCCCACCAGTTAAAGCGGATTTCACTTTCCCAGTAGTCCATTATTTTTTCGACGGCCTTCGCAGCTACCGGCGCCACGGAGCGTGGAAGGCGCGCCTGGCGAGGCCATTGTTGCGGTCGCCGGAGCGCCGTGGGCAGGAAGGGAGGTTCCCCCCACGAGCCCCATCCTTAGCTTCCCCGCTTCTGTCCAGCGCCAGGAGCGCGACAAGGACGGCCGTGCGAAAGCGTCGACGACGCGAGGTTGGAGGGCCCCGGCCTCGCTGTCTCGTTTCCCCTACTCATCGCTCCTTGCCAAGTGCCGAGAGGAATGTGGCGACAGTCCATTCAAACAGTTTTGCCTCCTTCAGAGATATGCCAACATATGCAAGGCTACTAAAAGCACGCTCATACCGCTTCTCGGAGGTTATTTTCAGTCAGCCATAGCCTCCTGTATACACCAGCTCATGTTTACAAACAAACCGGAGGGCCTTTAGCGGCACGCCACTGCCACCGCGCATGCGCGATGGAGTGTGGGCAAGAAGCACCGCGTCCCGCGTCAACAAACCGTTGGAATGTTACGTTGTCGGCGTCTGTGTGAGTCTCCATACTCGTTTTCGCGTTGAAATTGTCGATTCTACGTTCTCATAGCAACGTCTTACCACTTTAGTCGCCGGAGCGAAATTATCAAGGCTTCTTACGCCGCTAAACTTCGCGTAAGTAATTTGACGTGCGGCGATTCATTCGCGTGAACGCCGCAGAATGGATGCCAAAACCATAATGAGATTCTTCTCGCTATTTTCGGTCGCGGCGTCGCTCGTGCTGCAAAAGTGTGGACGGTAGCGGCGATGATCGACGTCAATACTGAAAATCGGAAGCGGAAACAAACCAAGTGAATCAGGCGTAACAAGTCGGTGATGGCCACTGGTACCAATTATCAACATCGTGCATCTACTGTTTACACCGAGCCTACCCAAAAATAGTTTGCTGCCTGCACTTACTTCTTATCGCAATCACCGGGTCAACGTTTGGTCTACGGACCGCTTTTGTTTGAACGAGCGGACGACGAAAAGCAGACAAGTTTCGAAGAGCAGACGACAGTTCGAACGATCAGGCGGCCGTTCGAACTTAAAAGCCCCACTGAACCCGCGGGTGGTCCGGACAACTTGGCGGTTTTCAGCGTTATGTTCGAACAAAACAAATAAATCTGACGACCACACGTATCCGTAAATTCAACCCAAAGTGTTTCCCGCGCAAGCAATCGTAGTTCAACGGCGTCTGGTTTGCCTTTTTCACGGCTAGTATCCACGTTCTCGGACAAACGGACACCGAAAGCTGTGTCGTCTGTTTCGTCCTTTTGTGTGTGTTTTTTTTTTTTCGTTTTAAGTCAAGGCAAAAAACATATGAAAAATAATCTTCGAACCTTTCCCGACTCTTTTGGTACAGCCCCCGTCGCGGCGTTTTGACGAGAAGGCAGGTTTTTGTTTAGTTTTTTCCAAAAGAACACAGGAATGCATGTCTCGCACGGTGACTCTCGCCCACAGCCCCAGACCGGAAGTGCGCCCGACGTGCCACCACCGCGGCGTGGCGTAACAGAGTTGAGTTCTTGTATACAGGGGACTGTGCGTAAGCCATAGCGTCGATTAAACAGGAGCCTATGGGTCAATCATAGGCTCCTGTATACAGGGGGCTGTTGGTCAGTCATAGCCTCCTGTATACAGGGGGATGTGGGTCAGACAAAGCGTCCAGTAAGCAGGAGGCTGCGGGTCAGCTTTTGTTTCCACTAAAGAGGAGGCTGTGGGTCACTCATTACCACCTTAAAGAGGAGGCTATGGGTCAGCCATAGCGTCGACTAAACAGGAGACTATGGGTCAGCCATAGCCTCCTGTATACAGGGGCCTGTGAACAAGAAAAAGCGTCCAGTAAGCAGGAGACTGTGGGTCAGCTTTAGTGTCCACTAAACAGGCGGCTGTGGGTCATTCATTACCACCTAAAAGAGGAGGCTATGGGTAAGCCATAGCGTCGACTAAACAGGAGGCTATGGGTCAGTCATAGACTCCTGTATACAGGGGGCTGTGGGTCAGAAAAAGCGTCCAGTAAGCAGGAGACTGTGGGTCAGCTTTAGTTTCCACTAAAGAGGATGCTGTGGGTCACTCATTACCACCTTTAAGTGGAGGCTGTGGGTCAGCCATAGCGTCGACTAAACAGGAGGCTATGGGTCAGTCATAGCCTCTTGTATACAGGGGGCTGTGCGCCAGAAAAAGCGTCCAGTAAGCAGGAGACTGTAGGTCAGCTTTAGTGTTCACTAAACAGGCGGCCGTGGGTCATTCATTACCACCTTAAAGAGGAGGCTATGGGTCAGCCATAGCGTCGACTAAACAGGAGGCTATGGGTCAGTCATAGCCTCCTGTGTACAGAGGGCTGTGGGCCAGGAAAAGTGTCCAGTAAGCAGGAGACTGTGGGTCAGCTTTTTGTGTCCACTAAACAGACGGCTGTTGGTCATTCATTACCACATTAAAGAGGAGGCTATGGGTAAGCCATAGCCTCGTGTACACAGGGGACTGCACATAGCGTCGACTAAACAGGAGGCTATGGGTCAGTCATAGCCTTCTGCATACAGGAGGCTGTGGGTCAGTCATAGCCTCCTGTATACAGGGAGCTGTGGGTCAGAAAAAGCGTCCCGTAAGCGGGAGGCCGTGGGTCAGCTTTAGTGCCCACTAAACAGACGGCTGTCGGTCATTCATTACCACCTTAAAGAGGAGGCTATTGGTCAGCCATAGCTTCCTTTATACAGGGAACTGTACGTAATCCATAGCGTCGACTAAACAGGAAGCTATGGGTCAGTCATAGCCTCCTGTATACAGGGAGCTGTGGGTCAGTCGTAGCCTCCTGTATACAGGGGCTGTGGGTCAGACAAAGCGTCCAGTAAGCAGGATGCTGTGGGTTAGCTTTAGTGTCCACTAAACAGGAGGCTGTGGGTCACTCATTACCACCTTAAAAAGGAGGCTATGGGTCAGCCATAGCCTCCTGTATACAAGGGACTGTGCGTAAGCCATAGCGTCGACTAAACAGAAGGCCATGGGTCAGTCATAGCCTCCTTTATACAGGGGACTGTGGGTCAGAGAAAGCGTCCAGCAAACAGGAGGCTGTGGGTCAGCTTTAGCGTCCACTAATCAGGAGGCTGTGGGTCAGTCATTACCACCTTAAAGAGGAGGCTATGGAGCAGCCATAGCCTCCTGTATATAGGGGCCTGTCGGTCAGCCATAGCATCCAGTAAACAGGAGGCTATGTGGAAGCCAGAGCGTCCAGTAAACAGGGGCCTATGAATCAGCCTTAGCACCGAGAAAATAGGCAATAGTACATCTATAACCACGTCACAGAGGACGAGATTGGTCAGCCATATAGTCTCGTATACCATAGAGTTGTTATAATGTACGCTAGAGGTTCAACTGGCGCTAGTGTCTATGCCTCTTCCAAGATGCAAATTGAAGCAGACTGCAACCAGCGCACTTTTGCGGTGCTCCTGTGCATTCCTGTGGAAAAACGCGCGTGCATTTAGTATCTTTGCCGGAGAATAACAGAAATGTTCTTTGTTACGTGGGTCGTAGCGAATAGTAGGTAACTTCATTAACATTAAAAAAGTGCAATTGCTTTAGTTACAGTATTTTTCTAACGGTGTTAAACTTCGCTATATTTAAAGTCCAAACCTGTTGCATAGCAGGTCTGTAAAAAGGAGAGACGATTGTAAGCAAAATCACAATCGAAAGGAACGTGGAGTGTGTTCAAGGTTCGCCTGCATTCCAATGACGCTTATATATTGCTAATATGCCAATCCGGTCACTATATGAAGATGACCCCGTCGGGCATCTTTAAGGTCGAGCTGTTAAAAACATTAAAAACATTAAGAATAAAGTACGTGGACTATCAAGTATTTTTTTTTATTATTATTATTTCCTATACCGGGAAGGTTTCAACGAGCACCTGTGCTCTGGCTTCTAGCTATTTTCAAAGATTTTGAGCGTGCGGGCGATGTTTTAAACGCAGAACTATCATCCTCGTTCATATGCATGAGCAGAGAGAATAAAACAATACTTATTTATTGCTTGCAAATCGGACTATATTACTTGGTCTTCACTTTATGTTGATCATCTACATGAACAGGGAGTTACTGATTCAGTGATACTGCGTAGTTCTTGTCGTTTCTTTTGGTTTTCAAGATGTCCTTAGTTCCTTTGGCACGTAAATTCCCCATGCAGAAAAGCGCAGCCGCCGTGTTCGCGCTAAAGGTGCCCGACAGTGCACATAAATTGCATGTATGAAGCTATTTTAGCACTGTGTTTAATGCAACAAATTTGAAAGAAAAACACTGTAATCGACCAATATTTTCATTAACGGGATAAAGAAATGTTCCAAGCTATTTACTACGCTAAATATTCGTGATATTTGCTCTTATTCGTAATAAGAGCAAATATTACGAATAAATATTATATAAGAGAAAATAATAATATTGCAATTCTTCGTAATATTTGCTCTTATATTCAAACCCCGCAAAAAAAATGCACTCGCGTTTCCCCGTAGAAATTCGTTATCAGAAGTCAATTTTCGACTGGTTGCTGTGTGCTTCCATTTGCAACAGCACTATAGCGCCAGCTGAACCTCTAGCGTACATTATAGTAACTCTATATCCTGTTCACAGGAAGCTATGGAACCGCCATAGCGTCGAGTATACAGGAGGTTGTGGGTCATCCGTAACCACATTACAGAGGAGGCTACGGGTCAGCCATAGCCTCTTGTATAGAGGAGGCAGTGGGTCTGCCATAGCATCCAGTAAATAGGAGGCTATGGGTCAATCATAGCGTCCGCTATACAGGAGGCTCTGGGTGAGCACAGCGACTGCGAGATTCGACCCTCACGGGTGCTGCAGTGATAAACATCACCACGCTTTGGCTTACGCTTAATTAGAGACCAGATAGTTACATTGCGGGCGTCAGATGAAAACCGTTGTAGGTGTTGACACAGAGTGCTAGCTCAATTTGCTGGAGTCAGCTCCTGAAGCAACAACTTTTGCCCTTCCTTCCTCTATGTACGATATTGTTAAAGTGTGAATGGTTTGTCTTTAGGCACGGTGTGCGCACGACAGAATTGCCACGTGACCCATAAAAAACTCTGGATAACAAAATCTGGATCTGGCACCCAAGGCCATCGCAACAACTCGGCAAGCTCCCACGCCAAGGAGACTGCGGGAAACCAGGTCCAAGCTCTCGTGCTCGCCACTTAGCCGTGGTTGGCGGATTCCTCTGACAATCATCTCAACATGTGCTTGGAGCCTTCTTTGAGCTGAGCAAAAACACTTCGCAATTGAAGTATTCTAAATTGACTGTCATTTTACTCTCTTAAAAATTCCTGCGCGTCTACCTACCTGCAAAACACTCGAAGAGCCAATCTGCGCGATCTACGAAATCAGCTCAGCGAATGATGAGGCGGAACATTTGTTTAGACCTCAAAATTAAGTCTGCGCTGTGGCATTGCGCAATGCAAGCATGACGCTTTGCGTTGCGTGATGCCACAGCGCAGACTTCATTTTTAAGTCTAAGCGTTCCGCCTCATCATTCGCTGAGCTGATTTCGTAGATCGCAGAGAATGGTTCTTTGAGTGTTTTACGGGCAAGTAGACGCGCATGCATTTTTTAGAGTGTAGACGAAACCAGCTAGTAGTTTGAAATTGATTCAAATCTGAAACAAAAAAAAAAAGGTCAACCACACACAGCGTCGAAAAGTGTGTGTAATTGTCCGTTTTTGTTTATTAGTTTTGGGTTTATCGTTATAAAATGTGTGGTTGACCCCTTTTTTTTTAAACTTAACGAAGGCTCTAAGCACAACTCGGCCAGCTCCACCTCCATCATGAATTGCACACAACGACTCAACAGTTCAGTTAGCACTAATACATGCAACGGTAGCGGGCAGATGACCACTCCTGAAAACGCCTCTGCCGACTACGCTCCGTATTCGGAGTTCTGTGCACCGCTGTAGAAGAACCGGGTACGGGGATGAAGTTGCAGATCGCGCTTTCTCATTTTCGCGAGTAAAACAATTAACCTTGTTCGGGGCTATGGTCGCGCGCCTCTTGATAGCGCTCACGCACGATTTAATTTTTTTTTTTTGTACGAGGGCTTGGGTAAAAAAATAATTTTCCTATGTCAACCAAATTTTTATTAGCCCGAGAGTAGTTGTAAGTAAGTAGTCACTGCAACAGTTTGTTAAAAAGGAGGCATGTCAGACGACTCCCGAGGTGGTTTTTTCGCAACTTCACTGTAACAGAAAATCAATTCGGTGGTGCGAAATATCTGCTCAAGAAGGTACAGGTGTGCAGAAGAAAGATCCCTCACAATGGCCACCGATGTGACATCAGAGCAAGCTACGTATAAGGGGCCTCCTTCCCAGTATTTCAACCTCAATTCCGGTCGTGACGAGGCACAATAGCCCTCTCACTCTTGAAGAAACGTTGTTTGGTTAAAAACTGAAGTGGTACCTCACGCAGGCCGCGTACGCAGCGTCGATGAGATGTCTACGCAATCATAACGTCCACGTCCTGCGCAACACTGTTTTGAGAAACGGTCCCTGCCCCGCTGATAGCCATTTCCAAACATCTGGACGCGCAATATTGGTTATGTTTCGTGCATTTTTGCTTCAGAGTCACAAGGTCGGTCCAGTACACACGACACGTGGATTGCGTCACGTCGCGAACCCTTCGCATCCCCCTGTTGTGATTCCCCCAAAATCCGGGAGGGGGCGACTGCGTCGATGGAAAGCGCGAGCGACTTTTCTTGTTCCGGAAGCAGATTCAAGAGCACGAAAATATCACCGAGGGCGTTGTAATGACAGAGGTGCGAGGGTTGCCTACCCATCAAGTGCTCAGGGTAGACAATATTCGACCAAACAGCAGCAGCCGATCCGGCGAATCCACGTGTGGATTCGCCAGATGCGTCTCTCGCGATAAAAAGTGAAGCGTTGCGGTTATTAAAAATTCTGACGATTTCTCCCGCTTGGATTCTGGAGAGATAATAACGACTTCGGATTTCAGCTTCCTGCTGCTCGGCCACTTTCTGACGCTCGCGGCTTTAACAAAAAAAAAAAAAAAAATAGGAGGAACGTGAGCGAGACTTTATACATTTGTCATGTACTAAGCCCCAGCAGGGGTTCTACTGTTAGGAAATCAACGCACACAGCAGGTGCACGCGATTAGCTCGTGTTTTATTATTCGTCCGCTTTATCTATCCTCTGTGACTCTGTCTAACCGGCGAGCGGAAACTAGCGGCCGGAAGCTCCGCGGCAAGCCTCCAACGAGACGCCCTTCGAGAGACGTTGGCGAAGGGGAAAGCCGGAGAAAGAAACAATGGCCACGGCGGTCTCAGCCACGATAGACGGCCGTAATGAGGGCCCACGACTCAACTCGCACGGCGTCCGCACGACACACTGGCGGCGCCCACTCGAGCTCCGACGGGAAACGGAACAACGACAGAGACGGACGTTACAGCGCTGCTCAAGGCGGATCGCGCACGCGCGGGCCAGCGGACCAATAGAAGCGGCAGGCGTATTTGACCGAGGATACTCGTCTTTTCGCCGACACACGTTTCGTCGGCGCACGCTTCATGGATGGTGTGAGGGTTGAATCGTCCTTCATCGCCAGTCGCGGTTGCGACTTGTCCACGATCGATGTCAACTTGCTCTAACGACGCATCGTTGCAACGTTTGCTGACGCATTCGCTCTAGCCACTGACAGCTGAAGAAACACCGGGCGTCATTTACTCTGTCGACGCTTCGCGATTATTGCTTACGTGTTTATTTATCGGCAATGCCACCCACTGATTGGCTGCAGAGCGAAACTAATATGCTCGATATTGGCCACGCCCCACGTTTCTTCAGCTGTCACTAACTATAGTGCAACGCGGAGTGAAACTAGTGCAGTGCTAGTGACAATCTCAAATGACGTCATCACCAAACCACGACCTCACTGATGCGAGCGCATGGCTTGATCTGCCATTCCCCCTGCACGAGAGAGCGTCCAAAGCAAACGCTAGATCGAGCGCCCGCGTGACGCGCCAGCAGCTTTGTCAGCGTTGTACAAAGAAGTTTGACAGTTTGACACAGAGTACACTTCCTTTCAAACCACAGTCGCGCTGGGGAGAAGCAGTCTTTTTCCCAATGGGCAGTGGTGCGTCTCCTCAGACATGCAGAAAGCGGCGACTCGAAGGGCGTTCGAGCAATTTACGATAGAGCGGCAGTCGATGAAAGGTCAAAGTGTCGATTAAACATTCTAGTTCCGACAGGTTTCCCGAAGATTCAACCTAAAGCCGCCGAATAAGCTACGATTGAAAGTAACGCCACTTCGGCGATCGGATGGATGGATGGACAATAACGGCTGTACCGTTTACAACGGGCGGTAGCTTGCGCCACCTAGCATAAAAACAAAACACAAAAACTGATCCCCCCTCCCTTTCTCTCCCCCCCCCCCCCCCCTCAAGCTAATGCATTTCTGTACTATCAGGAGGCCGTGGAGGTGATCACCAGGAAGACCTTTGGGGGATTGGGCAAAAAGAACTAAGAACATCATTCCCCGGTGAGGGAGTCGGTAATTTTCTTCTGGTCTCGGTGCTCCGAATCATGGTTGCCAGTTGTCTGAAGCTTTACCTCCAATCACAGGAAAGGCTTTTCCGTCCTTGAGGAATGTCAGAAAAAAAACAGTTGGCGACAGAGCAAAACCGCCCGAGCTTCCTGACATGGTATCCGAAGCTCAGGATGTCGCAGTTTCAAACCGATCGCCAATGGCGCCCGCTCGGCACTAGGCAATAAAATGGCTGCGCCCACGAGACAATCGGGAAAGGGAATGTCAATATTGGAGCCACTGTATAGCCTAGCATATTCACTGGCTCAATCCCAGGCGTAGCAGTGTCGTGCTCGAACCCTCTCGACGTCGCGAGACGTCCGCTGCCGGGTGAGCCGTGTCTCGGACCGCCAGTATCGCGGCCAGAAGGAGGGCGCACCAGCGACGACAACTCGAGCATTTAGATGCCAATTATCTCGACGGAGAGTTTTCTCAAGGACGCGCCGAGGAGGGAGTGGTCGCGCCGGTAGGTGTCTAACGGAAAACGAGTCTTAGAGTGGGTCATGGCGACATTCCACGAGGCAAGGTTGCTCGGAGCAACTTTATTCTGCGCGCCAAACCTGGCAGGACATCCGTCAAGTGCGCTTGGGCGACACGAAAATTGCGTGCCCTGTGACGGCGTCTGCCGTCGTAATCACTTGGAGACTATCCCAAGACACGCACAGATGAGACTCTTGTTTAAAGAACAAATAAAGGTAATTGTTCTCCAACTTTTGACGCCTCTTCAAGAAGAAAGAGACGGTAATCGGTGCTTAGAATCGCTTTTTTTTTCTCTCTCTCTCTCTCTTTCTCTGATGAAAGTTTCAAAGCACCCCTCTGCAACAAATGTTTCCCGACTCGCGGTAAAATATGGCAACCTGGTCGGACGGAACAGACTACATCTGGCAGAATTGCGGCAAACAAAACGTGCCCTCTAGTACTGTGCTCGTAAACTCAGTCTAGAGCATGGTTTACGAGGCATAAAGACACGTGCAGCACAATAGAGGGGATCTCACACAAGAAGAAACGTACTGTTAAAGTCACTCGATAGAAACAACACGCGCGTTATAACGCTAGCCAAGGAGCTCACGCGTCTAGTCCTTCAATGTGGAACATTCGATCGCGGACCTAAACACCCGTTTAAATACGAATAAACGGCTCCCAGCATCTCGCTTTCGGTCCACACAAAAGCACGGTCACGATTTATACGACAGGTGTGCGCGAACAAAAGATCCCATCCAGCGACGTACGGGAGATGTGTGGGTCAACGATGCGGCGAGCGCGCGAACAAACGCAACACCGCTCTTTTCCGCTCGTGGCCGGTCATGCCCGTCCAGAGACACAAGATCGGTTCGCACGCAATGCGAGGTTTACCTCGCTTCGGTAGCCGGCGTTGGAAGACGAAGAAGCCGAGTGCCTTCGTGAGGTTCGATGTTTTTAGGAGATAGTTTTTTGCGCTCCGTTAACGCTACCCGAAAACGCTACGATGCATGCGCAAAGGCGTCGGCGCTGTATATCGGGTGTCGTTATGGGAGTTATCGGGGAACTGCTACTAAAACTGCCACAAGCCCTTGAGGCTTACACCGGCTTATCATTGTACTTTTTGAAAATGTATGTATTGGAAATAAAACTATTCTATTCTATTCTATTCTATTAGGTCAACTCTGTTGCCGATTCGGTTGTCGACTTGTCCCCGTGCGCGCGGCGTGAGCGGCCCAGCGAAAGAGGAGGGCTTGGGGTGCTGTGTCAACCGCATCTGACGACCAGGTTGGCTAGCGGGCATCGCGAATGGCGACATCAAAATGTCCCGCGCACGGCGAGCAACCGCGGCGAAGACGAAGGGGCGCGTACCTTGAGAGAGGAGCACAGCGAGGGCGACGAGCATGCGTATCCAAGCCATCCTGAGCATCCCTTGTCCGGCGCCAAAAGCCGACTGGAATCGAGGTGGCCGCACTTTATACCGAGACCAGTTGCGCCGCCTCGCGCCGGTCGCCCCGGCTGCTTTGCACACACCTTGCTCGGTCGCCGCCGTCGGGCCGGATGCTATCGCCGGTTGCCTCGCTCTCCGACACTCGGAGGGAGTACGGCGACCGTGACTGCGCGCATTCGCTCGCTGACGGGACACGTTGGTGGCTCGTGGCTCGCTTCTCGGTCCCGGAGGTCGAGCTGCATGCAGGAGGGGAGAAAGCCTGCCTTCAAGCTCACCCAACTCGCGACTGTCACCGGAATAAAGGGGAAAAAAAAAAGAAAAGGAAGAAGCGAATTACTGAGAGCAGTATATAAAGAAATAGCGATAGTGTCGCAAGATATACAACGAAACCGAGAGATTTGCAACTTTTCAATTGAAGTAAAAATATAGTATGGATAATATTAGTAAAAATAATATTACTTATTTTTACGAGGGCTTGAACAGTGGACTTGAAATAATGATGACAGCCTGCAAAAAACGTAAACGTCAGCAGAAATATTCAAAATTAGAAGAAAAAAAACGGTCGTACTTAAAAAGAATACGAAAAAAGCAAGAAAGTTTAAGCTAAAACAAACATAAAACAAATAATTATAATAATAAATAAGACCTTCGGGCTGATAACATTGGTATTAGTCAAAAGATAATCCGTCGTCCAGGCTGTTTCCGTATGACATAAATTTGAACGTTAACTGCATCTAGTAGAGAGTAGCCGGAATATGCAGATGAAAGAACCGTACTCACTGAATGGGATAGATGTTCCAAAACCACCGTAAAACTAAATATTTTGAAGCCCTAGTTACGAACTCTGGTTTCTCCTGATTACCGGTCAGGTATGCCAACCACTGCACTACATTTATCCTATTCGATCGGTACGGTAGCTTCATCTGCATATTTTGCCCATTTCCTCCTTAGAGATCACGTCAGATGATTAAAAGGATTCATGATAAATACAGAAAGTTTCACTGACTTCGTCTACACTAATGTTCATGGCAGAGGATAAGTTTCTTTGCCCACAGCTCGCACAGGTGACAGTATGCGAATAATTCCTATTGCTCCAAATTTCCCACGGGGCCTACAAAATGTTCCGAGCTCAATGGGCTGGAAAGAAATAGGTTCCATTAAATAGCTGACACTGCAATCCATAGGTGCTCGCTCGACCCGATGATGCATTCTCAGTAGGACTCGAAATATGCCCTCTTTCCGCTTACCAAATTAAAAATGGGTTCACAGCCGTTCGCACACAACGGCTTTTTTTTTTTTTTCCTACGTGTTTGTGTGTGTCGGTGTGTGTGGTTGCGCAATCTCCGTCAGGGGCAACCATGTGGAAAGCGGAATTTCCAGCTTCTTCTTACAAGTGTTCGTTCGAGAACCAGAGCCCGCGGTGGGAAAATATCACATTCGGAAGGCATCTACAAAACAGTCTGGATCAATGAATTAAAAAAATATTGGCTGTTTACTTATCAAACTAAACAAGTGCATCTTACACGCCCCAGCGATTGAGTGACGATTAAAGAATGCCGTTTAATCCTCGATTCCTTCGGTTGCGACGCATACCCAATGAGGATATCGTCCAAAGAGGAATCTTCTATACTCGCGGTCAGCTTTCTGTGGCAATCCGAAGAGAGGAGGAAAGCGCGTGTACGGCGGTTGGTGCACCTTCTCCCCTAGCATTGACTGCATTGCCACAGGAAGTTGACCGCGAGTATAGACTTCGTTTCAGCTTAAAAGGAAACTGAAGCGGTTCTGAATTTGAGGAAAAACACCTAAATCGTCTTCATTTGACCTCCAGGATCACGAATATAGAGTTTTTTGTTGTTTTTTTTATTTTGTGCACGGACGCCACAGAAATTGATTTTTACAGTACCGCTGAAGCCCCTCCTCCCTGGGGCGTGACGTCATAGTATTAGGAGTCTTCGAAATCTCCGCTCTCGCACATCTTCAGCGCTTGTCAAAGCTCACGCGCATTCTCGCCATTTTCGAAAAGGTCAGAAAAAGACGTCACGACTGGTGTCAGTGCGGGGGAATATACCTGGCAAGTTTGCAATTGCACGCGCTGTCTACACGAGCGACACGCGCTTGGCGGCCCAAAGATCCTAGTATGACGTCACGACTGGTCGGAGCGTTTTCGTGTTTTCTCGCGTTTAATAGACCCTTTTCAAAAGTCAGAGTCACCTCGTGCCAGTCCAAAGAGCCCCAATATTGCCGCTCTAATGGCGGTGATAGAAGATCGTGCTCGGCTAAATCAAGCACCCTCGATTTCGTGAGTCGAAGGTGACGTAAGGGGACCAACACCTTTTCCCCTTTCTGCTCTATGCTTTCGAAGACCTTCGCATTTTCTGGTGTGGAGAAGCTGTGTAGTGTCGCCATTAAAGCGTCGGGTTTGGATCTGCACAGGGTGGGTAGACTGACTTTCGGGAAGGGTCTATTACATCTTCGGGGAAAATGAACGTGATATTCAGGTTCACGGGGTAAAAATACGCCAGAATTCACCTCTCACTCGTTTTTTTTTTTTTTTTTTTTTTTTTTTTTTCAAGATGTGTTTCAGCTTCTTTTGAAGTCCAGACGCAGCCCATGCTAAACTCGCGAGCTCCTGGCTTTTAGTGTCCTTGCCAAGCACGCGCGCTCGTGCAGTGGAAGTATACTGTTCAGGGTCACATGCTCACGCTTGTAGCGTCGGCTGTGTCTGGACTTAAGCTGAAATGACCCTTTCGAATATGTAGTCTTCTGATTTGTACTTTTTTTTTAATCGTGTGTCAGTATGCGGCGATAAAACTCACACAAGCTTTGGGAATTTTCAGAACGCTCGCCAGAGGTAAAGAAACGTGAAGGATTTTCTTGCATGCTCCGCCCTTGCGTGTGAGTGTACGTGTGAGTGAACGGGTGACAGCGACTCTCCGAAGGTTGGCGGGGCTCGATTGGACAGGTAGCGCGACCTAGTGCGCAATTCTCGCATCATTGAGCATTCAACAGTCCTATTCCTGGGGTGGTTTCCTGGTCAACTCGGCTCTCTCTCAAGGGCCGCAAGAGGGATTTCCTAGTCACAAGTCCGATTTTGTGGAGAAAAGATGCATATACAAAATCTCCGCGTCAACTACTTTCTGCTGCGTTGTCAAGGCTAGCGTAACTTCCACAGTGCTGCAGCTCGGCACTGCTACGAGAGCACGTGTCTTCGTCTTGCATCTCATTCGCCCTCCCTCTCGTGCGAAAGAGATGTCAAACGAAGCTGCAGCACAAACTTGTCCCTGCCGAGACAGGCAAATGGTTACCGTGATTCCGTCCTCGCTTCGACTATTAAATTCCCACTCCACACGCAGAAAAAGATTGAGGATGAGGCTTGAAATGTAAGTGAAATGAACCGGATTAATGTACTTCAGGAGCGGCATGTAAAGTTATTTCTGGGAAAGGTCGTGTTAAGCGAGAATTGAGGAAAATGACTGTCAAGGCTTACGTTTTCTGGGCGAAATCGGCTGGAACCCCAGATACTTACTACCCTCTGAGCCGGTCACGTGAACGGAAAATCCCTCTTGCGGCTGTCGCCGAGTGAGACAGCCGCATTGATCGGCAAACCGACCTGTCCGATTTTGGTCAAGGTGAGAGAGTTCTCGGCTGCTGATTGAACGTGGCGCCACATCTTGGGCGTAATCAGCCAATGAGACATTCCTGACCCGTTCGCGAGTTTAGAATCCGGCAATATTATAGTAACACCGTCTCACCAACACAAAGATAACGAGAGAGGTGTCGCGGCCTCTGATATGCTTGTCCTCAGTGGTCCTTCACCCACCGGTTTACGTCAGCTTGTGTATCGGCAGCGGAACAACATGCGCTACCGCAGAAGACTCCCACGTGCGCTGTTCGTACCGGAGGGCACATCGTACCATATCAGACGGGCAAAAACGGTTCCCTAAAACCATACTTGGGTAGTAATTCAATTACTGTAATTGAATTACTGTAATTTAATTACTTTTCTTGGTAATTTGTAATTGTAATTAATTACTTTTGGCTAAAAGGAATTGTAATTGTAATTTAATTACTTTCTAGCGTCAGTAATTCCAAAATTCCCGAAACAATTACAATTACTTTTGCAAAACCTTGCGGCGCCGACGGAACCTCTCTGAAAGCCCCAGCGCTCGCACAAGCGGCCTAGCTCTCGTTGAAACACTCACACACAGACACATACTCACACACACGCACAACATAAATGGCGTCGCATTGGTTGTTGTTTTGTTGCTTACACTGCGGGCTGAGAGACAATCCTCTTTGGAGCCTACCTCAACGCCGCCGTGTAGCGCCGTCTGCGGTGCGAGAAGAAAACAATGGCGTAAACGTGCCAAAATAGTGAAAGAAAACAAATTGAGCTCAAGCTTTCAGCCGAGGTTGGGAATTTTAATTGTCTATGAAGTTATTTTTCTTTATTTTTTGCCAGTTTGTTTACGTCCCTCTTCCAGCACTGTCGCATATGTATACCTTTGTATTATTTTCAAGTTTATTTCATGTTGGTTTTACTTCGGATATTATTTGCATAAGTATTTTGGAAACTGACCTCGCACCTGTGGATATTGTCACCAATGATTCGGGGGCCCCGATTTGGTTCTTATATATTTCTGAGCCATTATAATTTCAACTAAATGTAGATAATTTACAATACCATGATGTTTGTATGTGAATGTGGTCGTATTAGCGGATGTGGATTTTACTTTTATATTAACACTTGTCAAATATTCCTATATGACTATCACATTTTTATTTGCCTGGATAACTAAAGTCTGTCAACCCAATTTTTTCTTTAGCGATCTGGCGTTGTGCAGCATATCAACTAATTTATGATTAGTCATTAAAAAATATCAGGACGTAGTACTTTATTTCCCCATACTGTCAAGTTCTATCATGAATTTAAAAAAAATACATAAAAGTAAAGTACAATACGTGAACATTGGAGTAAGGAATGAACAAATACGTTGCATTCTATACAACACGTTTAAAGTCATATGGCCGAAGTCGGGTCGCTCTCCGAAAAAAGTAATTGTAAAGTAATTTCATTACTTTTTAAAAGTAATTTGTAATTTTAATTAATTACTTTTCACATAGTGGTAATTGTAATTGTAGTTAAACTACTTTTGAAGCAAAGTAATTGTAATTGTAATTAAATTACATTTTGGAAGTAATTTACCCATGTATGCCTAAAACTATCTATTCGAGAGTTTTAGGGAACCGTTTTTGAACATTCGATACGGTACGATGGACCCTCCGGTACGAACTGCGCATGCGCTACCGCAGAAGACTCCCACGTGCGTTGTTCGTACCGGAGGGCACATCGTACCATATCAGACGGGCAAAAACGGTTCCCTAAAACTATCTATTCGAGAATTTTAGGGAACCGTTTTTGAACATTCGATACGGTACGATGGGCCCTCCGGTACGAACTGCGCATGCGCTACCGCAGAAGACTCCCACGTGCGCTGTTCGTACCGGAGGGCACATCGTACCATATCAGACGGGCAAAAACGGTTCCCTAAAACTATCTATTCGAGAGTTTTAGGGAACCGTTTTTGAACATTCGATACGGTACGATGGGCCCTCCGGTACGAACTGCGCATGCGCTACCGCAGAAGACTCCCACGTGCGCTGTTCGTACCGGAGGGCACATCGTACCATATCAGACGGGCAAAAACGGTTCCCTAAAACTATCTATTCGAGAGTTTTAGGGAACCGTTTTTGAACATTCGATACGGTACAATGGGCCCTCCGGTACGAACTGCGCATGCGCTACCGCAGAAGACTAACACGTGCGCTGTTCTTACCGGAGGGCACATCGTACCATATCAGACGGGCAAAAACGGTTCCCTAAAACTATCTATTCGAGAGTTTTAGGGAACCGTTTTTGAACATTCGATACGGTACGATGGGCCCTCCGGTACGAACTGCGCATGCGCTACCGCAGAAGACTCCCACGTGCGCTGTTCGTACCGGAGGGCACATCGAACCATATCAGACGGGCAAAAACGGTTCCCTAAAACTATCTATTCGAGAGTTTTAGGGAACCGTTTTTGAACATTCGATACGGTACGATGGGCCCTCCGGTACGAACTGCGCATGCGCTACCGCAGAAGACTCCCACGTGCGCTGTTCGTACCGGAGGGCACATCGTACCATATCAGACGGGCAAAAACGGTTCCCTAAAACTCTCTTTAGTATGATATCGTAAAATACGATACCCTACGGCGCTACGGTGTCGCACGGTACTGTACGGTAGAGTATGGTACTGTACGGTATGGTATAATGGTATAATGTGATATGGTATGGTATGGTATATGATATGTAATTGTAAAGTACGATACTATACGGTGTTACGGTGCCGTACGGTATTGTACGGTAGAGTACGGTATGGTATATGGAGTGGAAGGGTATGGTATTGTATGCAATGATATGGTATGGTTTGGTATGGACCATGGTATGGTATGGTTTAGAGCCACTGTTTAAGCTACGGTTACTTTCGGCCCTCCATTGCCCGGTTGTCTTGTGGACGCCCTCATTTTGTTGTTAGTGCAGAGCGGGCGCAATTGGAGATAGTTACGATTCAAAAATGCGACTTCCTATGCCTGAGATACGGCGACACGAAGCCCGGCCAGGCGATACTGTATCGCTCTGTCGCGGACTGTTTTAATATTTCTCGAGGACGGAAAAGCGTTTTCTGGGACTTCAGATAACTAAATGATTCTAAAGGCCCCTACGCGAGCCACCGGTACATTTGTGCTTCGTATGAAGCGTGGAACTCAATTCAAGGAATAGCTTTGCTCGCGACATAAGCAGCAGCAAACGTAACTGCGCGTAGGAGATTTAAGCACCAAGGTGTCCGACGTGTCGTTGCTCTGAAGTGTTTAGCTACAGTGAACAGACCGATCTCACCAGGAGTTGCGCGACGCCACCGCTGCCGCGGTGCATTCTGGCACCTGTAGGTCTCCCCAGTTTTCCGGCCGCGTCAATGCGCATTGTAACACCCGGCGTTTGTTAATATTAGGGTTAGCAGGAGACTTTTAGGCGGGTGTTTACTCATGCTTTTCAATGGGTGGCTGATCCCTTTTGCATTAACACCAATCGAGACGGCAGAGAAAAGCTTCCACCGCCGGGTGAATCTTAGCGTTCGGAGCTTGCGCAAACAAAATAAAACTGAATATGAACTGTACACAAAAAATCATCTCCACCCCACGTTTTCAGGTATCTTGCATGGTTGCTTCTTTTTGACAGATGAGATGACAATTGTTACGGCGCGTCAAGCAGGGCATTTCTGTGGATCATTTCTTTTCTGTATGCAGGCTTCTCCCCGTAGTTCATCTCTACCCTGTCGCACAGGCTGTCAACCAGATTGAAACAACTTTTAGAAAACTGTCGCTCACCGTGAAAGTCTATTTAGCTCCTCTTACTTCGTTGATGATTAAATGTCATGCACAAGACTGAGCACTATCAAGCTCAATTTTTCACCAACACATTTGGTGCTGTTCCGCGGTGCTACACCAAGCCGATGGTCCCTCAAATTTTCTGGTTCTTTGCCATTCAACAAGATGTTCATTTTCCAAGTTAATTGAGACGTCCGAGCAGCCGGAATGCTGGAGTAGTGGCGTCGTTTTTTTTTTTTTTTTTTTTTTTTTTTTCCTGCGTGAACGGCAGTGTGCCCACGCGTTCACGAAGACGAAGAAGCAGACGACGACTAACCAGACGACGACTAAGCAGACGACCAAGTTATTCTAAAGCGATAATACGACGGCAACTGCTTTTCTGCGCTTGCTGACAAACAAAGGCATCACAAACAACACAAGCTTATGCAGTACAGACATGCAGGAGAATCCAAGCTGATGCTCAAACGATAATCTACAATGATGTACGCGCAGCCCTATGTAGCCGGGAAGCCGGAAAGGAACGACTACAAGTAGCATGGCGGCGGCACCACTTCAGGAACGCGCGCGCCTGCGCAGTTCGCTTGGTGACATCGGTCTACTAGAGGAGGGGCAGTGAGATCAGGCACCGACGCGCCATGCATCGTGTAAAGCCGGAAGCTCCCCTTACTACAAGTACCTGTGCCAAAGGTACCTTTACGCTGCACTGTGAGTTGGGTATTATTGACTGTGTTCTTCATAGCCACGTGAAAGTCTATTGGCATTGATTCAAGTGCGCGCAATGATCGGGCGAACAAAAGGGTGGGACGGCACTCGGGATTCCCGTCTCGCCGGGATGGAGGTCACCTGCAGCGAGGGGGTGGCCAAGAACGGACGCAGAAATGCGGCGAGAGAGACGTCCCTGGCACTGTCCGGGGCGTAGGAGGCGCTCAGGCACGAGTTACGTGGGGATCCAGAGGCGGCTTCGTGGGAAGCATGCATTAACCAGCGGGGAACGGGACCACACTCGCTGCGCTGCAGAGTGGCTCAGCCAAAAGCAAAGAGCACATTAGACGTTCGTGTTTAGACAGAGTAAGGTCAGTCTGCCTTTGAGAAGTATGGCGATACTGGCTTACGCTGTATAGATGAGAAATTTAGCCAGTGCACTGCGACTCATTTCAACCTGCATGATGCAGGCGTGACACACGACTGCACGCCGGGATGGTGTTCATCCAGATCAAAACGGGCTGGCGTGGTGATTAAACCTAGTGTGTCTTTATGTCCTTGTGTTTAAAGGGACGGTGGAACCATAATTATTCAAAATGTTTTTCACTTTCCACGAGTTTACTGACATAAGTGGAACCCATGTATACTCGCACGCAACGGCACTAACCAAGAAACTTCTTCGGTTGCAATGTAATTTGCAGTGAAGCCAACGACTGTTGACATCTCCCAACTGAGTTGTCTGGTGTTACACGGTACATAAGCCTAACAATCCAGTTGAGATGCGCGTCAAGGGACACAGTTGAAACCGAAACGAAACCAGAACTGATGTCACATTCCCTTTTTTAAATAGCGATGCAAATGAATTCTATGCACACTTTTTATTCATTTAAAACGCCTAAAACAAAATAAAACGAACTTTTTATTTGTTTTTAGAGTAAAGAAACGACAATCAGAGCGTTTCACGGGAATTCAAGCAAGGGAGACACAACGAAAGTCTTATCGCCACCGACATCACAATGGCCGCCCTCGCCTAGCTATGGTGGCTAGAAGGGGAAGTGTGACGGGCGCCGTATGCGCGCCATGTCAGAGAGGGGCGCGAGTTGCGATGAAAATCTTCGCCACCGAGAGGGGCGCTGCAGTCTGCAGGAGAGTCAGCGGTCTCGGGTGATGTGTTGGTTTGCGGGCGTCGGCGCTCTTCTGAGGTGCTGTTTTGGCTGTTCTGCTGTTTTGGCTGTGAATAATCATAATATACATTAGGCTCATAATAAATCTTGTATTAATATAAGCTCAAAGTAATCAAGAGTCGTCCTAATTTCATTTCGGTCTAATTCAAGTCCACTGGGTCAAAAGTAACTCAAAGAAATCAAAAGAGTCATAATAATGTCAACCGAGTTCATTATAGATCATTTGGAGGTATAATAACACGAAGTAATCAAACGAGTAACCAAAATGTCACCTAGGCCGAATTAAAGTCCATTTGGTCAATAGTAACTCAAAGTAATAAAACAAGTAATTGCAATGTCAATTGAGCGAATAATAAATAATTTATTAAATATTAGCCCCCAAAAATTGTAACAGTCATCGCAATATCAATGAGGCCGAATTAAGGTCCCCTGGATCAAAAGTAACTCGAAGTGATCAAAAGACTAATAATAATGACTGACTGAGCTCACAACCGATAAATTAGAGCTATTATAATTACACAAAGTAAACAAGTCACCAAATGTCACTTAGGAAGAATTAAAGTCAATTGAATTGAGAGTAACTCAAAGTAATCAAGAGTAATCATAATGTCAATAATCATCACATAGAAATTCAATTCGTTGAATATTAGCTGAAAGTAATGAAGAGTCATTAATGGCGTTGAATTCGAATTTATGGCCAATGGGTCAAAAGTAACTCGAAGTAATCAAAAGAGGAATAATAGTGTCAACTGAGTTTATTATAGATCAGTTGGAGCAATAATAACACGAAGTAATAAAAAGAGTAATCATAAATTGCAATTGTACTTGTATCATCTCAATTGTATCAATGATAAGTCGAGTAATAAAAAAGATTGAACAAAACCTCCATTCAGCTAAAATAAATTCGAGTGCGCCATAATACCTGAAGGTTACAAAAAGAGTAATAAACATATGAATTACGCCTCGTCAAAAGTGGGAGTAGTAACTCCAAGTAGTCACAATAGTGATCAAATGATCAGCTGTCCCCCAAAAAATCTAAGTGTATAAACAATTATTGTAAGTTACCAAATGTGTAAGCAAAACACGACCACTGAACGCAATTAGTGCATATACTGTATATTGTGGATTAAATTGACTGACCCCGGGATTAAAGTGGGTAGCGCAAGGATTGTATTCTGTGGCGATTGGATTAAATTGGGTGGTACTGGGGATTAAATTGGACGTCGCTTGGATTAAGATGAGCGGGAAAACCTGTAGTTTAGTGTGTGGCGCATCTCCGGAATAAGCGGCAATGAAACATTTGTCTGCATGCGCACTTTTCCTGGACATTTTTGGCTGACTTATATACTCGGCGCGCTTACTAACGCCTGTCCATGCACTCTTCCGAGAAAGAAAAAGACTGTCAAAACACTAGGCTGCTTCAGAAGCAAGTAGTTTCTTCCTTTGGCTTGTATTCTTGACGCAATATCTGTAGAGTAAATAAAAGTGAGTTCTACATTCTATGCCTGGTTCGTCACATTTTTCTTCTGTTGCACTCTGAAGCATATGAAGTGTCCACGATTCATAAAGTTATCAAGCAAAAAAAAAAAAAAAAGTCCAATTTCCCCAGCACAGAACATATATGCGACAGGGTGGACGTTCACCTGCTCCAGCGCATTTGTTCTAAATGTAAATCAAAAATACTTCTTTTTCTTTCTTTTCTATTGCGTAACAAGGCGTCAGTAGATACAGCTCTCGAAAAAAAACGTCAAGTTGTATTTTATTTGCGTATCAACTATTTTAAAGTATTCGCAACAAGGGGAAAATATCGCGCAGCGCTCCATTCCTATGCTCCGCACGCCAGCGGTAACTCGCCTGCTGCGCGCAGCGCCCTCTATTATTTTCATCGCAACTCTGTGCAGCCCTCCGCTCCCGGCCGCCACACTTCCCCTTCCAGCCACCATAGCCTAGCGTTGGCTACAGTGGCTTAAAGGGGGTAGTGTAACGAACGAAACCGGAGAAGCGACACAGCGTTGGAAGACGGCCGCGGGTGGCGCTGTCGCTTGCAGCACCGTCGTTCCGGCTATGGCTCCGGCTTGGCCGCTTGGTCAGCTTGGCTCCGGCCAGCTCCGGCCGATTCGCAGCTGTCGACTACACTGTCGTCTGCTAGTTTCAGATTTTAGATGCGGAGCATCTCTTGCTCGGGTCTATGTCCCGCGTCCGCGATGTAGTCGGCACTCGAACTACGCACGCGCAACTCTCCTCCTTCCCTCTCTCCAACAGCTGCGCGTTACTCTCTCCGCTCTCTCTCTCTACCAGCTGCGTGCACTGCGCGTGCGTTGGCTTCTCCTCACACCGCGCGCGCACGCGCAACTCTCCTCCTCTTGTCTCCTCTCCTTCAAGTGTGAAAAAAATAAAATAAACGGCGAGCGGCGAGCGTTCCAACTTTCTCTGCCGCGAGCCGCGACGAAGGCTCGCGTAGGGGGTAACGCTAGGGCAGTCGGTGGCGCCATCTCTCGACGTCAGCACGCAACTGACTCTTTCCTCGGAACCAACTCGATGCTCCGCATCACCCCATGGTTCCCCTCGGGAAGATGGTGTAATTTTTTATTTGTCAGTAGTCTTTTCTTTGGTTTTACCTTTGTCTGTGAGTGTGTTTATACATTTTTTTTATTCACCTTCAAACACAAATCATGTCGTTGGAAGTTCAATGGAAACAAATAATTGTTTTTGAGGTATTTATATTAGTTATGAAGCGTGTTAGGGTGCCTCTATCTGCCGGCCGATTGAGGCACCCTAACGGAGCTGCGGATCGAAGCGCCACCTACACCGTCTTCCAAGGAGCGGCCGTTCCCGAAGCATGGTGGAGGCTGCGCGGTAACTACACTACCCCCTTTAAGGCACTGTACTTTGGCTCCCACGACCTGCCGTGATTGTTCTAGCGGCAGCTCTGGCCCCGAATCATACCTCTTCGAACAATATTTGCTGCTACGATACTTTATAAATACCTCCCCCGACCTTCCGCAATAGTAAGTGCTTCGCTGGCGCTGGCCATGGGCGGCGATGCGGCAAACGCCGCCATCTTTAGTTATATTGGAGCGAACCCCGATCAGTTATACTCCGTTTGAACCAGAGTGTTGTCAGCTTCCCTTAATGCACGAGAGCTTGTGCCGCAGAGATTTGCCCTAGAACTAGGAGCTGGCGCTTGTAACCTTTCCTGCGGTGCATCATAAGGTGAAATAGAGTATAACTGGGGTGGGTTGCTAACGATCAATGATCGTTAGCGGCCTAATGACAGTTGGCGCCGCCGTGTAACTCCGGCCGATCGCGATTGAGTCAACTGTCATTGGCTTAATGACAATGAAGAGCGCTAGTGTAATAGGGTATCAGTCAGTAGGTTTCCAGGGCACCAAAACTCACAAGCTCCGCACCGTGGCCCTCAAATTAATTCATATCCGTGCCGCCATTTTGAACCGTGCATAGTACACTGTACGATAGCTGTACGCATGACGTGCCGTTGGCGTTGTTGACCCCTTACAAAAATATTTATCCACTTTCTACAGAATTACTATAGAAAATAGTTTACAGAGGCTATAGATATTCTAAATACAATGTATACATTTTTTGTCCACTCTGCATAGCTTTTTGATCGTCTTTTTTTATAGACTCTATATAGAAATTAGTCCATAGAGATTGGATAGAAACGGCATAGACATTGTATAGAAAACGGATAGAAATTTTAACCTTTCTATCCCCTTTCCAATAACAATAAATCAGTTTTTTTTTTTGCATTACAAAAGAGGAAGTTCTGAATATTAACTTGTTTTGTCAGGATGCATCGATGGAAACATGCACTCCCCATTTGCCGTGTGCCCATGCGCGGACATCACAAATACAAACGCCACGGAGCACTCATAACACTAGTAATTAAGTAGTGTTGACTGCTCCACCGCTATATATAACCTACAATTGAAAGGCAACCGCTTGAACGAGGACCACCCCAGAGATAAACAGATTATATGTTGTTTTTTGTTTCGCCCATAATTTATACGAAATGTGGTTTATAAGGGTTGGTGATCTGCATCTCATAACTATAAGCATTGCAAGAGGCGATAATTATTTGACGCAGTAGAAAAAAGCAGCCTACGCTAGGAGGCTCCAACTGGGTGTGATGTCGCTTCTCCGCACTGCATCTTATTATTCTATCGATTCTAGTCTAAAGGTGGTATTCTATAGAAATATTGCGACAGGAAGTGTATTAAGAGGTGGTGATAGAAATTCTGTAGCATTTATATCGTCTGTACTCTATAGACTTCGGTTGAAAGAAAGTAAATGAAGAGCTATTGAATATGGTTTATGCGACGTGACTGGATAGGAAGTTGAAGGAGTTGTTAAAATGTGGATAGGATTTCTATAGACTGCCTGATATTTTTTTGTAAGGCGACAAGTCTTTCAGGTAAATGTGTGGTGCTGGGGATAACCACCTTAAATCATTTACGACATCATTTGCATTGCAGTCTAGCTGCACTAGTGTAATCATTACTTCGTGGTTCACGTTAAAGACCCAAGTTTAAAAGTCATACCGCACTGGTAAAACATATCATTTTTAGATGAGTCACCTCTCACTTTCTAAATATCCAGATAGACCAATAATCCACTCGACGAGGGTGGTCTGTGCAGTTATCCCGTTGCGGCGAACTTTATCGCTTAGAGATTAGCCGCCTATTTCTGTCATCGCAATAAGCTGCTAGTAGCTAACCCTTTAAAAGACATCAGGTCCACCAAGCCCTGGTACACACCCCACTCGGCTTGTAAACAAACGGGCGCAATGTTCTTTCAGCTCTTATCGCGTCGCCACGCGGCGCGAAAATATCTAGCTCGGTTTGACCCCAGCGACGCGACGTCATTCCACCGCCCGGCAGCGACGACGGCGGCGGTTGCCATGGTTCCGGCGCTCAGCGACGCGGCGACGCTGGATTTTTGCTTACATGTGTCTCTCGCCTCAGCCCTTACAGCGTAGCGACAAAATGGTTGACGTTGAATATCAATGTTAACTGTTTCCTGGTCCCCGTGGGCCTTCGGTTATTTATTGTGCGGTTGAATATAGTAAATATACTTTAATTTTGTTCGCGGGTTTCACTGGGTCTAGAAGCGTCCTCCATCCTGCTAGAACGTTCAGACATAACAGAGCCCGTCTTCCTATGTTAAAGTTTGTCCTCGTGCTTCTAATCTTTGGGAACCTGCACACGCAGAATAATCATTTCTTGCGCGGCGCCCACTTTGATGCGGACTCCTTCGCACTGGACTCTTCAGTCTACTTGCGCTTCCTGGACCTCTTCTGCGCCACAGGTTTCTTGTTCCCTTTGGCCTTGGCTGGTCTTGGTGTGCCACCCCTGGACCTACTACGCCTGGAACGCCTCTTTGTCTTTCTCGCGGTCGCCTTACTTGTCCTGGGCCGCCTTGCTTTTCTTCCGGCACTCGCGGCCCTCGAGCGCGACGAAGGACGGGCCCTGGTGCGCCTCCTCCTCTTCGGCCTCGCAGAGGGTGCCCTGGAAGAGTTCCTGGATGCAGCTCCTCCTCCGCTCTTCCTCTTTCGCCCCCGGTCTCGAGAGGGGCTGACCGCTGAGGCGCCCTCGCTTTCCTCGGTGGTCGGTGCAGGTGCCATGACGTAGGCTGCGGGGTACAGCCCGCCCTGCCTCCTGGACCAGCTCTTCGTAACAAGTCAGGACTTGTTTACGGTGTTCCGGTTCTTCAGACTGGGAAAAGTGGAACAATTTTTGAAGACGCCAGCGAGAAGTCATTGAATCTGTTTGCCGACTGGTGCGCGTCAAGTAATGTTTATCTTCAAAAAATTAATAAAATGCACTAGCGTGACAAAAAAAAAAGTTACTTTATCAGCTCGCTCAGCAAACAATGGAAAATTCTTTGCCAAACTACCGTATTTTTTAATGCTGATCTGGCACATGCGCTGACATAGGACTGGTTTGGAGCACACGTATATAAAGTTCGCAACATCGGCACGGGAGGGCACCACAGTCCCTCTGGCTGTGGAAAGTGGCTAGGAAATACCTTCTGCAAGCGCTGACAGATGGCGGCGGGGTGCATATTTCGGGAGGCTTGGCGATAGGACTCATAGCGACGAAGGCCGCCGTTGCTATGCGTCGAGCCAATCCTGTGCGGCCGCCGCCCTTCATGCACACGCTAAAGGCCCGTTCACATACTTGCAACCATGTAGGACCGGCTGAGACACGAGCGGTTTTTAAGCCTCTTACGTCGGCTTAGGACCTGCTCCGCAGCAGCACATCCGGTCCTAAGCCGTCGCAAGACGCTTAAAAACCGGTCTTGTCTCAGTCGGTCCTACTCAGTTACAGGTGTGTGAACGGGCATTTAGTGACCTGATCTGCTTGTACCAGGGAGAAGAGGTGTTTCGGGAATGTTCATCCCGCGGAAAAGTGCTCGGGGGTTGCAGCGCGAAGTGCTCGCGCATTTCTTCGAGAATCTGCGTGGCGGCAGCAGCAATTTCGGTCCATTTTTTTCAGTGGGTCGCACTGTTGCCTTGGTCACACAACCCTATACTTCATCTCACCTTAGCACGGACTAACTGCGAAGGCTGTGCAAGCGCGAGCGGCTAGCTTAGACTGCCGTGACTGGAGCACTCGCTGCACGAGCGCTCGTGCAGTCGCCGAGGCTTCATCCAAAGCAACTAGCTCGGGCTTTTGGCACGCGCGGCTAACAATAGTCCATGCTAAGGTGAGAAGAAGTATATAAACAGACGTTTCCACAAAACAATCGGTTCATATAAAAGTCGAACCTTTGTACAAATCGCAGTTTTTCGTACGGTCGATATGTGTATTGCGAACGCAATATAATCGCAAACAGGAACCAGTTCTTGAAACTGGCCCCCACTACAGACCTTCACTTTCACAAAAGTGCATGGTTATAAAAAAGGGCAATCGTTCGTTTGTTGAAGTTTTCTTTTTATGGATCCCATGATTGTCGTAACTATAGTCACCTACAACTTAAGCAGGGACGAACGTCGGTGCTCTTATCGGCTCAAGCCCCAGTCTGCTGTGGAGCGATGATAAGGTCCTCGGGACTCGTCATGCCCTGCCTTTCTTTAGCTGTCACTGACTATGCGGGCAGAAACTGGGGGAAAGGAGGAGACGGGAGGAGACGTCAGAACGCCGAGCTCGAGTTCGAATGATTTGTGTAGATGTAAAGCTAGCTGCCTTTGTGTCCAGTGCACTCGTCGTACGCGTTGGAACGCGATATGCGCGCGTCAGGCGTTGGGCTTTCGCACGGAGAGGGCAAATTTACTTTAAAAAAGTAATTAAATTACAGTACTAATCACCTCCTGTAATCCACAAAAATGTAATTAAATTACATTGCGAATTACCTCAGAGTGAAAGTAATGACATTACATTGCAATTACTTTTCAAACGTAATAAAATTACTTTGACATTACTTCCCAATTCCTTCACGCAGTAATTTGTGCACGCTGTGTTACATTATGTATACCAGAACTCGGGTGTCCCTGTTTGCGCTTCAACAAACACACGCGCTTCACGTGAGCCACACTGAACAGTCACCCCGCTGGCGCATACGACGGAAATGTAAAACATAATTAATAGCTTGCTTACACGTGACTCTAAAACACTCAGGCTCACCGGTTTCGCTGTTCATTAAGCGTTGAAGGTCTACAGTTAAACGCTGACGTGATTCCGTCTTATTTCGGAGATATCATAGTCACTGTCAGTCACCTAAGTCTGGCCATTCAAGGTCGTTCTCACAAGAAGTCGTCATGTGAAGCATTTTCCTTTTTACACGGACGCAATCTAATAATTTTCTCCTAAGATCACTAATCCACGCATTAACGGGCATTCCTCTCGAGCGTACGGCACCCTTGCTTTTGCTCGCTTCCCGTCTTTTCCGACAAAAAAAAAAAAAAAAAGTATTTACTTGCCAAGTTTAAGGCTTCGCACGAAACATTTTGCATTCCTGACAAGGCATTTGAGATAACTATTGACTCTGGTCGTCTGTTATTGAGGCCGCAATAATCAAAGATTGACGTCTTAATCTTGCTTGCCGAATGAGCAAGAAGTCTGGGGATCCGCCGTGTCCTGTGGTCTCAAGAATTAAAATGTGTTGACCAAACCAGTGGTGTGCCCTCGGCATTGTAGCCTGGTGCCGTCCTGATGACGTCGTGACGTGTATCTGCCTTGTCTGGACTTTGGTGCGCGCCTTCCAGCGATGTCTCCACAGGAGAGCTTTTCTACGTCCGCTTTGCTTTTCGAGTCCACCTTTGTGCGTCTGTTGCCTTCGATGTAAGAGGCTTTATGCTCAGATGGGCCTTCGCTTAATTCTATCTGACGTTCTTCTTTCTCCCTCTCTCTTTCTCTCTCTTTCACAACAATTTTCAATCCAAAGCAATTTTTTTTCCCCTTGGAGCTTGCAAACTGACTATATGTCTCATTTGTAACAACAGTAACTTGGAAAGTAATGAGTAATTTTCTCAAAATTGCTGCCTGAAAGTAATCCCTTACATTACTAAATTAGCAGCCTAGAAAAGTAATTCATTACATTACTCATTACTGCGAACAGAGCACTCTAAAAGAAGCCTGTGCGTCTCCTTTCCCGCACAACACTCGGAGAGCCAATCACCGCAACTTACTGAGGCAGCTCAGCGAATGACGATGTCGAAACATATGTTTAGACTAAAAAACGCAGTCTGAGTTTTGACATTAAGCAATGCAAGCGTGACGTTTTGCATTGCTTAACGTCACAACTCAGACTGCGTTTTTTGGTCTAAACATATGTTTCGGCATCGTCATTCGCTGAGCTGTCTCCGTAAGTTGCGGTGATTGGCTCTCCGAGTGTTCTCCGGGAAAGTATACGCACGGGCTTTTTTTAGAGTGTCATTGCTGTAGTTTCATTCCTGTAATGCTATTGCTGCCATCTCTGCTTTCTCATTCGAGCGTCTTCGACGAGTGCAGTGGAGAGAAAGGCAGCTAGCTTTGAGTCTACCCCCTAATCATTCCAACTAGAGCGCCCAATCGTCTTCCCTTAATTCTCCCTCAGTTTCTGCTCGCATGGGAGAACTAACTGGACGCTATACACAATTTCCACAAGGGCGCAGCAATCCTGAAGGTCGTCACTTCTGGTATGCGGTAAAACATCGTTTTCATCTTTCCACGCCGCTGGAAGGTGTTCACGAAAGATGCGTGATTGTCACACATTCTTGTTTTGCCTCACCAATACTTTCTCGCATATTCCAGGTTGTGCTTCTTCTTCACAGAGCATGCCCACAACAAGCTTTAAAGAATCGTCTGCTACGTACAGCAATCCTAACGGTGCACCAATTTACGATATAGAAGCGGTTTTGCTGCTCGCGGTTCGCGCTCAGCGAGATTAAATTTCCCATGGTACAAGATAGAACTTTCATTTTCCTATTTTCTACAATCATTCCAACTCAACATATGTCCCCGGCTATCACGGTCGGTTTTCATGTTTAAAAAAAAAAAAAAAAAAACATTACACTTTTTTTTTTATTTTATTAAAGCAGAGCTTAGTATTCGCGACTCCGACTGTCTATATATAGCTGGCTCGACTAGGTTTTCAAAATGACATATATAGGGAGGGTCGAAGATCCGCGATGATATACCAATCGCTGAGCCTGTCTGGTGTGCTGGCTTTACCGAACCACTCAAATTATTCCCTGTTATACGAGGAAGCTGGTGTGTTAGGAACGGAAGCCACCTTTTTATTCTGGAAAAAAAAAAAAGTCGTTAGCGTAATATTTGCGACATTAAACACGTTTTAATTCAGCGGCGAAACCGAAACTAACTTCTATTTTGGAGTCAACTTCTCGGTGCAGGTGGTAACTTCGGTCTAACATCGAACTCAAGATGTGTCTGCAGCGTTATCCAGCCCAAAAACTATGTTCGGGGAAAATTTATTTTGTGACATACGTGTCCCATCCGGGAACATGAAAGTGTTTTGCTTGAGAGTTAAGCGTGTTATTAAGAGCTAAGACTGTTTTTCATGCACCTAAGAGGCTTTAAATTTTTATAGAATTAAGAGGTACACCTGAGATGTATTGTTCCTATTATATATATATAAAAAAAAAAGGTTGACGCTGATTTTTATTTTTGTGTGCGTGTCCTTGGCAGCATTTTCTTCCTGAGAAAATTTTCATGTGAAATAATGAACTGCGGGCCCTTTCATGGGTTTCTCGATATTTAGGTGATTCACTTTTATTAGCATTATTTTCAACATAAAAATGACAAAAGCAATCCAAATTTTGAAAAATGTCGTCAAAGGTGATGAGTTGAGAATACTTTCACAAAACGTATAAATTAAGAAACGGTTTGCTGACTACGAAATCCTAAAAACGGAATCCGAAACAGATAACAAAAAATATGTAGTCTTTTTATTTTTTGGCTCTGGAGAGGGGCGGCACCGCGGAAAGGCAGCAGCCCGTACCATGGAGGCCCGCGGCGCCGCGTCGAGGGAACATGATAATGTGATGAGTATATACATGCAAGATGAGGGCAATCCGTGGCGCTTACAACTGTATACTACGTCCAGTGTTTATGGCTACCCTGATTACGATGTAACACTTTTTCGTATGCTAAAAAAAAAAGGACCATCGTGAGAAAAGACATTATGGTTAAATTTTCTATTTTTGTGATCGTGGTGTTTATTGACATCACATCACAGGAATTTTTATTATTTGTAATAACACTAAGATATCTTAAAACGAATACCTTTTTTATACTTTTATATCTGCTGCTTATGATCTAATCTCAAACACGCGAACCGCTATGGCAATCTAAAGTTTCCAAATTATCATCATGGGTGCCAATTGTAGCATTTTTATTAAGGAATTAGAAAGGAAAAACAGTATAACATCAATTAAAGTACTCCAGCTAGTATTACAAAGCCATAAAAAATGATATAGGGGTGGTATCAAAGTCTTGACCTTTGACAATCAGCAAACTTTCAAATTCGCCGCCAATCCTTCCGCACAAAAACAAACAAATAATAATAATAATAATAATAAAAAGGGACTGCGTTTCTCTTTAGTTATCAAATTTCTCAGAACATTTCTGTTATTAATTTTTACACATCATCGCTTGGCCAATCTCATCATTTCCAGTTTGAACAGCGCCTACCCGCGCTTGCCCCTGTGTCCACTGCGGCACGTTTCACTGGCGTTGGAAAACCGGTGAAACAATAAAGCACAATCCGATACGGGCTGCAGCACTACATTGGTCCGGTGAATAGTGTTGTTTGCATTAAGAAATGGCTGTTCGCGAGCCATGATCAGGAGCCATTCCGCCGTGCCTGCTGAGCGGGTGCACCGGGCAGGGAGCCTGGTTAGAGCACTTCCCGTTCCCGCCGCGAGAGGGCGAGCAACGAGCTAGAGAAGCGAAGACTGTATGCCTTCAAGATGCACCCGACGTTTCGCAAGAAGATTATTTATGCCCTCTAAAAAAAAAGTCCGTGCGTCTACTTTCCCGCACAATACTCGGAGAGCTAATCACCACAACTTACGGACGCAGCTCAGCGAATGACGATGACGAAGCATATGTTAGACCAAAAACGCACACCGAGTTCTTACATGAGGCAATGCAAAACGTCACGCTTGCATTGCTTAATGTGACAACTCAGACCGCGTTTTTTTGGTCTAAACAAATGTTTCGGCATCATCATTCGCTGAGCTGCCTTCGTAAGTTGCGGTCATTGGCTCTCCGAGTGTTGTGCGGGAACGTAGATGCACGGGCTTCTGCTAGAGTGTGGGGCTCACCATTTTTTCTCAACCGAACGGACGGCCACGCCAATCAAAGTGAGTATTATATCTCGACGATGAATTACTCGCTTAGTCGAACTCGCAGAGTGCAGAGCACGATAGAACTGGCAAGCCTCCCGTCGCATAAACAATAGACTTCTTCCAAAACCGACGCGCCCCATCGCGGCGAAATACCACGCAGTGCACTCTGGGAACTAGTTGGCCACTCAGTTTCGGTTTCGATTGAGCAGCTTCATTTCATGCTATCACGCCGTGACCGAATACGCCGCTTGCGTTTTTGATTATCTGAGTTTTCACAAATGTACATTACAATACACTCATTCTCGAGCGATAAAAAACAGAGACGTACTGGGGCACTTTCCTTGGTTCCCGAAACACCGGATATTGTGAATGCGTATGCAAACGTAGTGAGACGTGGCGTAGTCACCTTACCCACGGGTGCATCTTTCAGCTCAATTTCAATAATCCCGTCTAGTAACAGTGAACTACAACTGAAATTCGGTCGCCTTGAGCCTTACACGTATTTTGTTTCCAAACGTTCGCTTCTTGCTACTTCATTGGGCGAAAAGCAAGCCGCATCCTCACAGGAGTATCGAAGTTGAGCCCAGCGTTGACACATGAGCGTTTAAGGAAACTCAATAAATTCGACCTCGCTACGGCACAGAACTTACTATGACGTCTTCCTCGTGTCATTATCTATCGCCCACTAAAATTTTATGCTGATAGGAGATTAGGTTTTCGCAAACGCTGAGATCAGCCAGCTACGACGGAGGCTCTAACAAGCGTCCCCTACTCCTCGTTAAGCCTTTTTGGACGAGCTTTTACTGACGCCCAAGATCTGTGTCTGAACGGTGTGTCTGAAATTATCTCGGCATACTCAGTCAGGAAGAAATCAAACGCAGAACAAATATTACGGCCATTAGCAACCGTCAAATGCGCTTTGAATAATTTCGTTAGTTTGGCACACCGCATAGGGGTTCACGCCCGTCCAGCGCACTTCCGGCGAACGGTGCGACATTCGTCACACAAGTGCTCGACTTTTGCATTCTTAAAACGGTTTGTATGTGCGAATGTGCCTATATGATTGCAGGATAACTTTATGTGCATACGCGATGTTGAATATTAGTGGAATGCAAACGGGTGGGGACTTAGCTTCGTGCAGTGCTGCGGGTCAGTACAGATAAGAGATAAGAAGTGTGTTCAAATTGAGCTTTTCAATGGCGCCTCCGAGTTTCACCTCACGTACTCAGGCGTATTAAGAAAAACAGTGATTGCAAAAAGTTATATTTCGTCTATGGAGGCGCAAAACAAACAAACTTCCTGACCAGGTGCGAGCTCGATGTATACCAACGTATTGGTCGTTAGAGCTTGTTGACTCGTACACAAGCAAGATATCCGAGCTATGCAGCGTCGAGATTCCCAGCACTGGCTCGTTCACATATATCTCGAAACGCTAACAAAAAAACTCATTCGTGTACAAAAAATACACCAAGCATGTGTTAAGACAAGCTATACGTCTCGGTCTTGTGCTATAGCTTCGAGGTCTGGCCATTTAGGTTAGTTTAGAGACAAAAAAAGATGCTCTCGGGACCAGAAAACGTGAGATAACGGCCGTTAGTAGTCCACGCTCTCTGTATAATCTCTTGTCGACGTGTCGATCGAAACTGAAACCATGCCACTCTCCTCCCTGGCCAACTAGTTCCCAGAGTGCAACGCGCGCAGTGTTGCATGCAGGGGTTTATGGAAGTAGTCCATTGCAAGCATGGAGCCCTTACTGGTGCCCCACGCGTGCAAGCACGTGCAGCGTGCGCGCGAGCGTAGCTTTGAAAAGCTTGCATTGCGGAGCGCAAGTTCGTCTGCTTCTTGCACGGTGCTTGCAAATGATGTCAGAACGCCGAGCTCTTATTGGCTGATTGAAAAAACAAATAGTGGGTAGACCTCGAGGCATCTATAGGATTGAGGTCTACCCACTATATTTTCAATCAAAGCCAATCAGAGCTCGACGTTGTTCTGACGTCACCACAACTCCCGCGCAAGAAGCAGACGACCTGCTCTCCGCATTGCACGGGCGTGCCCGCACGAGCATGGTGGCGGCTAGTCGCCCCGCTCGCAATCGTCTATAGGAAAATAGAACTAAAGGACAGAGCCATAGTCAGCGACAGCTTAAGAAACGCGGGACTTGTATGTTCACGCTGCTTGCTTCGCGTTCTTCGGCGTTCTATACCGGGTGTTCAATGTAGCGGCCATGCTCTTTAAATCGACCGCAAATTATCGCGCCTACGATTGAGCATGGGTGGCGGCTAGTCGCCCCGCTCGCAAACGTCTATAGGAAAATAGAACTAAAGGAAAGAGCCTTATAGTCAGCGACCAGGCTTAGAAACGCGGGACTTCTATGTTCACGCTGCTTGCTTCGCGTTCTTCGGGCGTTCTATACCGGGTGTTTCAAGGTAGCGGCCATGCTCTTTAAATCGACCCGCAAAATTATCGCGCTACGATTGAGCATGGTGGCGGCTAGTCGCCCCACTCGCATTCGTCTATAGGAAAATATAACTAAATGATAGAGCCCATAGTCAGCGACAGCTTAAGAAACGCGGGACTTCTATGTTCACGCTGCTTGCTTCGCGTTCTTCGGCGTTCTATACCGGGTGTTTTAAGTAGCGGCCATGCTCTTTAAATCGATCGCAAAATTATCGCGCTACGATTGAGCATGGTGGCGGCTAGTCGCCCCGCTCGCAATCGTCTATAGGAAAATAGAACTAAAGGACAGAGCCATAGTCAGCGACAGCTTAAGAAACGCGGGACTTGTATGTTCACGCTGCTTGCTTCGCGTTCTTCGGCGTTCTATACCGGGTGTTTCAAGTAGCGGCCATGCTCTTTAAATCAACCGCAAAATTATCGCGCTACGATTTTCTGCAGCGTTGCCCACAGGGGGTGCATTGTTTCTATAAAATTTGCAAAGAGCAAACTTGAGGAAAAAGTAAAAAAAAAAAAAAAGGCTTGACTCCTATGAAAACGCAGCGAAGTCACCGGTCTTCAAACAATAAGGCGCCCTATTGATTGAAGACCGGTGGCTTCGCTGGGTTTCCATAGGAGTTAATACCCGTGCCACACGGGCAACTCGAATGTCATTTACAACGAATGACATTGAACGATCGGCCAATCAGCGCGCGACACTCCGAGCGTGGGGCGTTCCACGTGCGACGATTGCGAGCCGATTCGTCGATCACACGAATGTCAGTCGTTGTAAATAGCATTCGAGTTGCCCGTGTGGCACGGGTATAAGTCTTTTCAGTCTTACTTTTTCCTCAGGTACGTTCACTCTTTGCAAATTTCATAGAAAAAATATTCACCACCTGTGGGCAACGCTTGCAGAAAATCGTAGCGCGATAGGTTAAGAAACCGAATTTTGCGGTCGATTTAAAGAGCCTGGCCGCTATTTGAGACACCCGATAATCGGTTAATGCCGCCATCTCATTGACTGCGGAGTGAAGACGCTCGAGAGACACCCTTTGTTTCTCGGTAGTCAGGTGGCCACTCCGGGACTCTCACAACTGAAATCCCGATAACGTCCTAAGATATAAATTATAATACAGGACGTTTAGAAGATCTTTTTTTTTTCTCCCATAAAAACTATCAGATTGCTGCGCAGAAACCATCTTGCATGCAGTGCTTACGGCAATGGGACCTGCCACTGTACTACACATCGGGCATCGTAGTCAGAACGCAAACGATGCACTAAAGCTCTCTAATATAACGCCAGAGAAGATAGGCATCCGGTTTCCTGCGGGCAACTTCCTGTTCGCAGTCGCCTCAGACCAGCCCATCTTCACGAACAGAAAGCTTCGTTCGCGAACCTATGAGAACGTTTCGGCCGGCGCGCGCACGCGCTCAAAATGAAGCCCGAGTTCTGTCCATCCCAACGCTTTCGAACCGCGGAAACTCGGAACCTCGTCCTCCGAGAACTCTCAAAATTCAACAAAGGAAACTGGTCAACCTAGGCGGACCAAGCCCGCATAGAATCTGGGTACTCACGGACAAGCTGTTCCCTGCGTGGACTAGCTGTTCCTCGGGAGGCAAATCGCGGCCTCCTCTTCAGGACTGCTCGGCGGTTCGTAGAGTACCAGCTGGCCCCAGCCTACGTCCGTTTCCTGCAGGAGCTCGTTCCGAATGGGGCCCGAATGGGCCGCGAGACCGCGGTACCAGCGGTACACGCGGTCTCGCGCTCTTGGGCTAACGCGCTTGTTTCGTGCGCGCCGACTTCGTCGTCTGTTCTGAGCGTCTTGGGGTCAAAGGGACAACCAAATATCGTGGTGGCGCTAATTTTCAAGAACATGAGACCATAGGATATGTTACTATTGACGATTCAACGTATATTATACATAGCTTGCACTTACGTCAAATTAGCGGCCATTGTGGTGGTCTTGCTGCTGAGCGCGTTCCTTCTGGACCTTACATCTCGCATCACGAATTTGGCTGGATAGAAGCGCGGAAGGAGAGGAACAAAGTGAAGGAGGTAACGACAACACGGAGCACAGTCGCAACTGAAAGTTTATTAGAAAAACACTCGCTGAAATACTTTATTAAAACCACGTCCCTTCCGGCCACCCCACTCTCTCTAAACAAAAAAAACAAAAAAACTTTTTTTTATGTAACAGTGCCACAGACGGCTCACTGGTGCATTTATCGGCGCCCCTTGATTTGATGACAAACGCTTCGTGAATTTCCCTAGTTCATTTTTCGCTATTTCGTGCCAGGATGGTTGCGTGTGAAAACAAGGCGGTGCACGGGCATCGATCGCAATGCACGGCCAGATGCCCAGACGGCGTCTGTTTCATAGCTGCTGCGTGTTCTCTAGCACGGTCATTCATTTTTTCCCTGTCCTTCGGCGCTTCTATCCAGTCATGAACCAACTAGCCCAACTGGACATTTTGTTGCAATTCACCGAATTTGTTTTACTTGGTAAGAACAAGTAGGAATGACCACAAGCATCGCGTGATGACATCATTTGCAATCCTTGCATATCGGCTTCCGACGATGCTCCTCGCTTTGACAGGCGTATGTGCTGGTACAACTGTCTCGGCTTTTTTCAAGAGACAAGGAAAAACTGCAAAGAAATAAGTGGGGCCTTTGCTCCACGTAAAGAAAAAGTTGCGAGTTATAACTCTCGAGACCATTTGCTCCCCTACATTCATCTGCCATATGATGAAACACTGGAATATGCATCTGTGGCAGGGTGGATAATAAAAATCGAGATTGTGTAAATGGTGATTTAAATCATTATTTAAATCGCACCGATTTGGCTATGATTTAAATCAAACACTTTCCTCAAAACTATACTGAAAATTGTTTCTATTTACCTTTTGTTTATCACTGTCTGCTTACCATGGATAGAAAATGATGAAGCAGGAAATATTTATATGAAGCAGCCATTAAGAAAATGAGCACATTTATACTTCGTTTCAGCCTAAGTAGACGCAGCTGACGCTACAAGCGCGATAATGAGGCCCTGAAAACTGCTACTACACGAGCGCGCGTGCTTGGCTGGGACGCTGAAAGCCCGGAGCTCGCGCTTGTAGCATCGGCTACATGTGGACTTAAGGCGGCGGTCCCACGGCCCCAACCATAATACCGGTAGCAGCTGTGCTAACGCTCCTGTTTGCGGTGCAAATGTCGCGTCTGTGCGCGTGTTACGTATTTCGTTCTTATTGCAAATAAATTGCCAATTCATCATTACTCTTTTAGTGCAAAATATGATACGCATGCTTTAAAACTTAACGCACAATAAGAAAACAAAAAGTGCAAGGTTTGATATTTTCAAAGACATACCTCTATGCATTCCAAGTTTCTAGACTTGTAATGCATCCAAGACGCGTTCTTATTTTTTTTATTAAAAGATAAAAGACTCGTCTAGTTCCCTGTATACGTGTTTTTCTGAATTAGCACACTCCCATTTTTTAATATTTATTCAAAAAGAGCCTTTTTTATGCAATTTTGAAGTCTCGTAACTCAGTTTCACATCATAACGCAGCAACGACATTTAAGGGCATGCTCCTGGTAAATATAGGAACTCCACATACAAAATATTAGAAGTGTAACGCCACCCGTTTTTTCGTAAACACAACTTGATTGTGATAAAATTTTAAAGAATTCCCTTAACGCGTTCTTGGTTTTCTCAGACAGCGTTCTGGCATCTGATCTAATTTTTTTTTTTAATTGTATGCTAGAGGAACTGAGCTGGTTTACCTGAAGCGTGATTTTTTTGTATTCATATTCAGATTTTTTAAAAATAATTTTAAATCATGGGACTATTTTGAAGCTCGACTCTGTACGCAAGAAACCGGTTTCAAGGAAGAGGACAGCTATTTAAATAACGATTCTTCAATTAGAGCTTTTATCGTTCTAATTAAAATCACTGTCTATGATTGTAATTATTTTAAAGCATAATAATTGTCCTAAATAATAAAAATAACCTATGTTGTAGCAGACGACGCGCACTTGCGCCATCTTTTGAAAGGTGGCTGAAATTCGAGGTTGAGAAGTTCAGGCAAAGTGGCGCTGCTTCTGTCCCTGACGTCCCTGACGCAGAGGATTCTTTTCTCAAATATTTCCTCGCGCTACTTCCTCGTTCTTGCAGTGAGTCAGTTAATCTTGCAAAAAAAAAAAGAAAGAAAACGAGAAGCGCGTCACAAGGGTCGCGAGCAAGTTCTCAAAAACACCTAGTGCCCATAAATAAGCTATTCAATGCTGCCCGCCGTGTTCCGACACCACAAAAGGTGCAAATATTGAACTCCATCTGATGATGACGACGAAGGGGAATTTCTTTCCCTTCACTCCAAGATTTTTAACAAACAATTTTTTTTAAGGTTCCAGCTTTCCAACCGCGCTGGTTCTGTTTTGTTCGCCATCGTGGAGAGATTTGAGATTTTCAGTTTTCATGTTACTCTACTCGTAGACAACTTACAGAGAGCGTTATGTACAAACCGCAGTGACTGGTAAGGAAACAAACAGCCAGTCATCGTGACTCAAATCTGAGGCTCAGGAATAAACCCTTTTTCCATGAAGTGCTCCATCAAAAGCGTTGCACATGTGCGAAACCCTCACTAAATCGTCTTTCTTTGGATTAATTTTTATTACATTTATTCAAATAAGAACAGTGTCAGACGATCTACTTTCATGGTGTTGGTTTAACAATGCAACGACTCCAAGCTTCCACTTTGCGCTTTACACCAACCACGACCCTTGCCCTTTGCAACTAGTTATAAGCAGCCAGGTTTGACTTGCTAGAAACAGCGTCTCAGCTGAGACTGTGGGAAAGAAAGCAATGCCAAAGCCAGCGCTCGAGCTGAGCGTGACTCAAGCCGCGTCTCAAGACAGTCGCGTCTCAGTAGAGACGCTGTTCTAGCAAGCCGGCCCAGGATACTCGTGAAGTTTCCTCGCGCTTCTCTTTCGTTTTTCGGAGTCCCCACAATGAGTGATGCGAAATAAAATCAAGCGAGTTTCTCGGTGCTGCCCTGCCATATTCTTCCATGACAGGGCTAGAGAGCGGTTTCCTTGTGGCCTTCACTCTCGCCGAGGAGCAATGGGACTTCTTTAGCCGCGTAGGGGTGCGACCACACAACCATGCCCAACGCTGCCTGAGACATCCTGAACAACTGTTCCCCGACCACTGCGATTTAAAATGTGTGCAATTATACTTGCTTGAAATAACTGTAGTGAGCCGATTGAAATAAGTTTCGGCTTACAATAA